>CM035416.1:50059126-50084126 GCA_020310875.1 Ceratopteris richardii | reverse complement strand
TTAAGTGTGTATGTGTGACATGTGTGTTTGAAGATGGGCTTAGGTAGTAGACTCGTGAGCGAGCGGCTGCAGAAAAAACCCGAAAGCGCAAATGAACAGAAGTGAACCGAACGAAGAAGTTAGAAGTTCTTTAGGTCTTTTTTTTTTTCGGAAAAAAAAATTCGTACGAACCCGTACGAATACGTACCGTACGGTACCTTGCAAAAAATACGTACGGACGTATTCGTACGCGTACGATTAGCAACTATGATATATATATATGTATGTGTGTGTGTGTGTATATGTACATACACATACATATATATATATATATATATATATATATATATATATATATATATATATATATATATATATATATATATATATATATATATATATACACACACACATACACACACATACACACACACACACACACACACACACACACACACATATATATATATATATATATATATATATATATATATATATATATATATATATATATATATATATATATATATATATATATATGTGTGTGTGTGTGTGTGTGTGTGCGTATGTGTGTGTGTATGTATGTATGTATGTATGTATGTATGTATGTATGTATGTATGTATGTATGTATGTATGTATGTATGTATGTATGTATGTATGTATGTATGTATGTATGTATGTATGTATGTATGTATGTATGTATGTATGTATGTATGTATATATATATATATATATATATATATATATATATATATATATATATATATATATATATATATATATATATACATATATATATATAGATACACACACACACACACACATATATATATATATATATATATTCACACACACACACACATAGACACACATACATATACATATACATATATATCTATACATACACATACATATACTTTTTTGGCTATATGTATGTGTATGTATGTATGTATGTATGTGTATATATATGTTTTTGTTTAATTTGCATATATATATATATATATATATATATATATATATATATATGTGTGTGTGTGTGTGTGTATTTATGTAATTATTATTATTTTGTATTTCTTTTTTAATAATTTTAACTTTATTTTTATATATTTTATTAATTTTATTTTTATTTGTTTATTATTATTATTATTTTTAAATTAATTAATAGGGACTCAATGCAATATTACGCACGTACGTCTGCCACCAAGTCACGAGGGACTTACACAAGTCCCTACGAAAGGAAGTGGGTCTACTGTTCGTGGCACCTAAGTTGTTAGCATACGTGATGAACTCTGTGTCAAATTGAATCTGTCTATCAACATCAAGTACACGACTCAGATACTCATCATGTGATGCTTACAACTTCATATCTTGCAATGTATCGTCCCCTTTGTAAAGGGGGTGTAATAGAGCGGAAATCCCATGAATCAGATGGATAAGCCGATAAGGTAATCGCCTCTCGTATCAATGATATGTAGAATCTCAGTCCTCCGAAAAGCAATCATAAAAAAATTAGTCAAACAAG
This sequence comes from Ceratopteris richardii, assembly GCA_020310875.1. Classification (NCBI taxonomy): domain Eukaryota; kingdom Viridiplantae; phylum Streptophyta; class Polypodiopsida; order Polypodiales; family Pteridaceae; genus Ceratopteris; species Ceratopteris richardii. The sequence goes on along the minus strand of CM035416.1, from coordinate 50,082,624 downwards.
ATTAATGTTCTAAAATTAAAGTTTAATTTATAAATACCTCTCATTTGTGAGCTTTGAATATGCTTCTATAGAGGCTCACATCTCCTTGAACATAGAATACAAATGTCCAATGGTGGATCCCTCTAAATTTGTGAGCTGCAGAAGAGCCCACATCGGCTTGAGCATACCACAAAGTAGTGATATTTGCATCCAAAATCCATCATCCAAGAGGATCAACCTAACAATACATGCCTGCTACGTCCCACTAACATGCATCTGATCCCACTATGGATCAACCATTGTCCACAGTCCCCCTCGGTGATAGTTGCACTCATCCGACGGACGAGTAAAGATGTACGATTGTCTAGTCCAGTCCAGTCCAGTACGAGTTCGTACGATACGTACCATGGCAAAATTGTGGATCAATTTTCACTAAAATATATAGAGTACTTTTGTACATTTTCTTATGTCTTATGCTTAGTCTTCTCTTTAGTGACTAGTGACTCATGAGCATTATGGTGAAATAGAATTTTGATATATTTTGTCTATGAGTACTCATGATATGTTCTCTAAAACCTGAATTTTCTTTAATCTTGAATGTCTTTGTGAAATTTAAATTATAGCATATGCATTAAGATAAGAATCTTGTAAGTTTTGGATCTTGATTCTTGAATTTAGAATACAATACATGTACATGTTTATGTATATGTATTGTTGGAGCAAGTCTATGACAAGCCTAAGTATTGGCTTGAGTCCCACAAAGTCATAGAAGAAGCTTTAAAATGAAGACTATGCAAAGTTCACTTGTGAACTACCTCTTGTAACTTTTAAAGAGTTTACTTAATGTAAAAGTGAGAGAATCTTAAGTGGTTGAGTCCACTTGATCAAAAAGGGAAAGAGGAGCCACGAATTCGTGACTTGTGGTAGGTAGAGAATCAAATCAATCACAAATTGATTGGAGAGTGATTGAGGGAAGTTAGCCTCCCAAACTCAACTATAAATATATGGCAGTTTTAATCGTGGTTAGAGAGACCTATGTGAAGACCTCTAAGAGCTTAGCTTTATGCCATATCAAGGTGTGATTACAAGGCACATGTATCAGTAAGTCCATTGTATTGTACAAGCAATATACTTTCATTTTCATGATCATTTGAGTTCATATTTCCATGTTCTTGTGAAGTGTACTACTCACTGCCATATCTCTCAGTTTTCTCAGTCAGATTGCAGAGATGGTTTCTCTGAGCTTGGTGCATCATTTTCAGTGATTTAATTTAGTAAAGTTAGCTCTATAAGTCTACTATATGCTCACCAATTTTCATTTCATTTGGATGTTTCAATCTTCAGTTATGTTCAGTTGAAGTCAACCTGTCTGTCACTTTCACTTCTCTGTCAGGTACCCGACTTTTTTACTCACATTGTCAGAGCTGTTTCTCAGTGTGTACTTACCCAAATTCAATGATTTAAAGCTTGTTGGATTCAAATTACTGTCTAGTATAAGCATACAAATTTTCATAATCATTGGATTCTTAAATCTGGAGTTACGTTCATTTTGCTGCTCACTGGTCTCAAACTGTAGCAGCCCGTGAAAATCGGGATGATGTCATCAGTTGTTAAACATCATTCTCAGTGTGTGGTTCATTATTTTTGATGATATTACTCTTGAAAGTTAGCTCTTTAAGTTAACTAGACTTCCCCAAGAGGAATTAAGCTAATTGCTGCTGCACAGAGAATTATGCAAAACACTGGACAGGTGTATGAACCAAAAATAGCAAGTTCTTCACCTTTGAGCTAACTCCAACTTATCTGTTTTTGATCTATCTTTTTGTGAGTGATCTTCCAAGGTACATAGGGTGTCTAACTCATCCATTGGAAAGCTAAAAGGGCCCACCACATACTCCTGGAGTTCATTTGGCTGGTGTAGATCAAGGATTTTGCAACACCTCTTCATCTTCAAGCACATACCTATCCATCTCTTCACAGTGGTATCAGAGCAAGGTTGGACAACATGGCAGATGGATTTCTCTCATCAATTGACAAATTGGACAGAGGTAACTACTCAGCTTGGTCATTAAGAATGGAAGCTTATCTCCAAGGTAGAAGTTTATATGGTTATGTGGCTGGAGATGAAGTTATGCCAAGTTTCAGGAACAAAAGTCAACCAACACAAGAAGAGCAAGAAAGATTGAGCACATGGTGCTCCAAGGATTCACTTTTAAGGTCTTATCTCCTCAACTCTATCTCAGATTTTTTGTTGCCTCACATTAGAAGTTGTAAGACATCTCAGGAAGTGTGGGATGCACTTGAATCCTTCTTCTCTTCAAGTACCAAAGCTAGGAAGCATCAACTATGGCTGGATTTCACATCTCTCAAGAAGGCTCCCAAACAAAATGTGACTGATTTTGTCACAAAGCTCAAGGACATAGCACATCAGTTGGGAAGCATTGGAGAGGTAATAGATGAAGAGCAAATTGTAAGGCAGGTCATCAATGGCTTGAAGGCAGATGACAAGTGGGAAGCATTCACTACAGCTATGGATTTGTACATGGACATGCATGTACCTGATTTCAATACACTCATTGAACAACTACTTACTCAAGAGGCAAAGCTTATCAAAAATGGAGAAAGCTCTAAAGGTAATCAATTTTCAACTTTATACACTGATAAAAGCAAGTCCAAAGATAACAAAGGAAAGGCAAAGAAAGTGGATGATGAAGCAGGTACATATCAAGTTAACTATGCAGGTAGAGGAAGACATGGAAGAGGTAGAGGAAGAGGAGGTAGACATGGCAACTACAACAACTACAATCATTCAAACTATCAAGGAGGCTACAAAGGAAGGAGAGCCTTCAATAACTACACAGAAGACTCAAACAAAGAGGATTATTGATCATGAACATGGCTATGCCACAAGGTAAATCTGATTAGCATGTTTTCTACATAGATTCATGTTGTTCAAATCATGTGGCAGGAAATGTGGCACTCCTATCAGATTTAGAAGATCCAAGGAATAAGCATGAGGTACAAACAGGAGATGATACAAGACATCTTGTGGAGAAAATAGGCAATGTCAAAGCACCTGATGGAAACATCAACCTACTCAGTAAAGTACTCTATGTCCCTACCATTACAAAGAATTTGATAAGTGTTGGGCAGATAGTAGAGAAAGGGTTGCAAGTCAGGTTCACAAAAGCAGGAGCATTTGTTGAAGATCCAAGTCAAGGAATCAGAAGAATTACAAAAGGTGAAAAGACAGGTAGATTGTTCACATTTGAATTACAAGACACTAGAAACATTGCTCTCTTTAATTATGGTAGTCAGACACTCACACAATTGGAAGTATGGCACAAAAGGTTAGCACATATTGGTGAAAGGTCATTAAAGCAAATTTGCAGGGATCAAAGTGTACTTGGACTCCCTAATTTGTCAAAACAACATATGATTTATAAGTGTAGTGCATGTCAATTTGGAAAGTCTCACATGTTACCATTCATGAAGAAAGGTTATATGCATGGAGATCTCTTGGAGTTGGTTCATACAGATGTATGGGAACCTAGCAAGGAAGCTTCAATATCTGGATCAAGGTATTATGTCTCCTTTATTGATGATTGTAGCAGATGGACTATCCTATTCTTTATGAAACACAAAGATGAAGTTTTTTCATGTTTCAAAAGATATTTGGCTCTTGTGGAGAATCAAACAGGTAAATCACTAAAAAGGCTAAGGTCAGATGGAGGGGGAGAATACTTCTCCCATGAGTTTGATTATTTTCTTCAAGAAAGAGGAATCAAAAGAGAGGTAACTACAAGGTACACTCCTGAGCAAAATGGAGTGGCAGAAAGGAGGAATAGGACAATTGTTGAAGCTGCAAGGTCCATGTTAAATGAAAAGCATTTGCCTAATTATCTATGGGCTGAGGCTGTATCTACAGCCACTTACTTGATTAACAGGTTGCCTTCAAAATCCCTTGATGGGATGACTCCATATGAGGCTTGGAATGGAAGAAGACCAAGCTTAGATCATTGTAAAATTTTTGGATGTATTGCTTTTGCTCATGTTCCTTCACAGGTTAGAGGCAAGATGGATCCAAAGGCAGAAAGGTGTGTATTTATTGGATATGACAACAATCAAAAGGGTTACAGGTTATACAACCCTACCAACAAAGGATTCTTGGTAAGCATAGATGTAGTTTTTGATGAAAACAATTCATGGTATGAAGATTCACGCAGGAAGGTCAATTTACCATATGATCTTGAAGAAGATTTTCCAAAGCTTGGTAGAGAACAACCAAAGATTGAAGAACAAGATACCTCGGAGGATGATGAAGAATCTCAGATGGAAAATATCAAAGCATGGAAGTTTAAAGGTAAAGCAAAATTGCAAGAACTTGGACATGAGGCAGAATCATCACATCATGGCCTAAGAAGATCTATGAGGGAAAAGAAAAAACTAGAAAGGTATGGGTTTGACACCTCATTAGTAACTAAACATTCTATCTACATAGCACATGACATAAACCAAGAGGAGCCATCATCATTTGAAGAGGCCAAAGCGAAATTAGAATGGAAGCATGCAATGAAGGAAGAGATTGAAGCACTTAAGAAAAACAACACTTGGGATTTGGTGCCAAAGACTTCATCCATGAAGGTAATAGGCTCAAGATGGGTCTATAAACTCAAGAAGAATTCTGGTGGTTCCATTAACAGGTATAAGGCAAAGCTTGTAGCAAAAGGCTTTGCACAAACTCAAGGAATTGATTATGAGGAGACCTTCTCTCCTGTGGAAAAGATGCCTACTATTAGGGTTTTGCTTAGTATTACCTCTTCCAAGAATTGGAAGATACTTCAACTAGATGTAAAGAATGCATTCTTGAATGGTTGGATAATAGAAGAGGTATATATGGCACAACCACCTGATTTTGAGAATCAAGTTTATCCTGATTATGTGTGTAAACTTAACAAAGCATTGTATGGTCTCAAGGAAGCTCCAAGAGCTTGGAATTTCAGGCTTGTTTCATTCTTGCAGGACAAAGGCTTTCAACCAAGCAAGGCAGATCCTTCACTCTTTATCAAAAAGAGTAATTTTGAGGTCATCTACTTATGTGTATATAGATGATATTATATTGACAGGAAATGATGCAGATGGTATGAAGAAGATCAAAGATCAGATGAGAGAAGAGTTCAAGATAAGTGATTTGGGTTCACTTACCTACTTCCTAGGCTTGGAAGTTGTCTACAAAGATCATGGTTTGTTTTTCACTCAAAGAAAGTACATTAAGGATATGTTGGCAAAATTCAAGATGCAAGATTGTAAGATTGCAAGTACTCCAATGGAAGTCAATCACAAATTGAGCTCACATGAAGGTGAACTCATAGAGGACATCACATCATATCAAAGTCTAGTGGGTAGTCTCAACTATGCCACATTGACAAGAGTAGATATATGTTACAGTGTGAGTGTGCTAAGTCAATTTATGCACACACCAAGGAAACCACATATGGATGCTTCCAAAAGGATTCTCAAGTATCTCAAAGGAACCATAAATGAAGGACTTTATTATCCTTATGTATCTGATGTAGGTTTGAAGCTATTTTCTGATGCAGATTGGCTCCAATTCCTTGCAGAAGCTACACTTATCAATGTCCTGATTGTAGTCATCTTTGCAACTTGTGAGAATGTTTCCTCATAGTCTATACCATGAGTTTGTGAGCATCCTTTGGCAACTAATCTTGCCTTGTACCTGCAAACTGATCCATCTGAATTTCTTTTAACTTTTTATACCCATCTGCAACCAATTACCTTTTGATTCGGCGACATTGGAACCAAATCCCAAGTGTCCATTTCCTTCAATGCATCTATCTCTTCGTTCATGGCCTTTTCCCAATTAGGGTTTCCCTTTGCCTCTTCATAGGTTGAGGGTTCCTCTGAAATAGAGTCTTTTGCAAAGTAGAGTGAATGCTTTGTAACAAATGTGGAATCATATCCATACCTTTCTGGTTGTTTCTTCTCTCTTGCTGATCTTCTAGGTGCTTGTTTGGAGCATTCTCCAACCTCTTGCATCTTTGCTTTTGCCTCTTGACTTCCATAGCTTGTAATCCCTTTCTCTTTCATCTTGGTCATCGTCTGTATCACTTCTTGGATCCTGGACCTGTGTATCATGCTTGCTTCCTAATTGATGAGAGTCAGAATCAAGATCATATGGTAGTGTTACCTTTTGTTTATCTTCATCATACCAAGACCTGTGTTCTTCAAACACAACATCTCTACTTGTAGTGAATTGCTTGGTTGAAGGATTGAAGAACCTGTAACCCATCTGAGTTGAATCATATCCAATAAACACTGCCTTTGTTGCCCTTTCATCTAGCTTACCTCTTATTTGTGATGGTACATGAACATAAGCTAAACAACCAAAAACCTTGCAATGTCCAAGACTAGGTTTTCTTCCATGCCATGCTTCATAAGGAGTCATACCTTGAAGTGATTTGGATGGTAGTCGATTGACAAGGTACACTGCAGTTGAAATAGCTTCTGCCCATAGATAATGTGGCAACTTTTCTCTTCAAGCATTGTTCGGGCTGATCCAACCAATGTCTTGTTTCTCTTCTCTGCAATTCCATTTAGTTGAGGAGAGTACCTAGTAGTCACTTCCCTTTTGATACCTTTTTCCTGCAAGAACTCATCAAACTCTTTGGAGAAGTATTCTCCCCCTCCATCAGATCTGAGCTTCTTTAGTGATCTACCTGTATGATTCTCCACATGTGCAAGATACTTCTTGAAGCAATCAAATACTTCATTCTTACTCTTGATAAAGTATAGAACAGTCCATCTACTATGGTCGTCAATAAATGAGACATAATACCTTGATCCTGCCAATGAAGGTTCTTGACTTGGTCCCCATACATCTGTATGTACTAAGTCCAATAAGTTGTTGTGGATGTAGCCTTTGTGATTGAATGGTTGTCTTTGTGCCTTCCCAATCTGACATGCATCACACCTGTTGATCATGTGTTGCTTTGATATGTTCGGAAGTCCTAGAACACTTTGATCCCTGCATATATCCTTCAAGGTTCTTTCATTCACATGAGCAAGTCTCTTATGCCACACTTCAAGCTCACTTAGGGTTTGAGACCCAAAGTTGAATAGAGCTATGTTCCTGGTATCTCCTACTTCAAAAGTAAAGAGCCTACCATGCTTCTCACCTCGGGCTATCTTCTTGAAGCCTTGACATGGATCTTCCACAAAAGCTCCATGTTGGGTGAACCTAAATTGCAAGCCTTTTTCAACTATTTGGCCTACACTTATTAGGTTTTTAGTGATAGTGGGTACATAGAGAACCTTACTCAGAATGTTTGTCCTGCCATTGGAAGCTTTGACATTACCAATCTTCTCCACATTGTGCTTCGTGTCATCCCCTTTTTGCACTTCATGTCTATGCTTTGGACTTTCCAAGTCAGATAGAAGAGCAATGTTGCCTGCAACATGATTCGAGCATCCTGAATCTATGTAGAACAAATGATCATCTTCTTTACCTTCTTTGTGGCTTAGATTCATAAGAAGTAATGAGTCTTCATGTGGTTGATCTTCTGAATAATTGTTGTAGTCCCTTCTATTATAGCTTCTATTGTTATTGTTAAAGTTGTGTCCACCTCTGCCTCTATTGCCGCCATATCCACCTCTTCCACTTCCTTTCTGGGTCTTCCCATTGAACCAGCAATTCTGAGTGGTGTGGTTGGTCTTATCGCATATGGCACAAGGTTGAACATTCTGACCTTTGGCTTTGTCTTGCTTTGATCCTTTCTTCTTCCCTTTCCACTTGCTTTTGCTTGCGAAGTTGGCTTGGGAAGTTTCTTCTTCGTCTTCTTCCTTCTTCTTGCCTTTTTGCTTCTTATCCTTCTTATCTGCATATAGAGCACTAGTTGAATTACCATGATAAGAGTTACCTTCCTTTATGCTATTGTTGGCTTCTTGATTGAAGAGTTGTCCAAGAAAGATGTTGAAGTCTGGAGTTTGCACATCCATGATGAGATCGTAAGGCGTCGTGAAGGATTGCCATGCTTATCACTTCGAATGCCGTTGAGAATTTGCCTCATGATGACCTCTTCTTCAATCAGCTCTCCAATGGATGCTAACTGATCTGCAACCTCCTTGACTTTGGTAACAAACTCTGTGATGGTTTGTTTAGGTGTCTTCTTCATTTGGTTGAACTCGTTCCAAAGATGATTCTTTCTTGCTTTGGTACTAGCAGAAAAGAAAGTCTCGAGGGAATCCCAAGTCTGTGGAGATGTCTTGCATCCTCTAATATGTGGTAATAGAAAGTCAGAGATAGAGTTTAGTATGTACGACCTTGCTTGAGCATCCCTTGCGCACCAAAGTGTGAGCTTATCTGTCTCCTCTTGTGTAGGTCCTCCTTTGGATCTTGGAATAGGCATAGCTTCATCACCTGCTACAATTCCATAAAGATTTCTACCTTGCAAATAGGCCTCCATTCTGATGTGCCAAGCCGCGTAGTTGTGTCGATCAAGCTTCTCGATCATTGAGGGAAAGCCGTCACCCATCTTGAACTAACTCTGATACCACTGAAAGAAACTTGGAGAAGCTTGTCGAAGGTAGAAAAGTGCGTTTCGAAGCGATGAAGTTTGGTCAAGCCAACCGGCACAAGACCAGCCCTTGAGCTTATGGAGACTCAAATAGACCTTATAGGCATGCTATAAGTGCAAAGAAACACACTATGTACCTTGGAGCATCAAGGAGAATGAGTCGATACAAAACAGATAGGTTCGCGGGTCGACTAGCTCAAAAAAACTTACTATCTATGGAAGAGACAATGAACTTCAAATGCCCATAGCGACCAGCGTGATTACAATTAGATAAAATCCTTTTATGGGAGTGATACACATAGGGTTGAGTGTATGGAATGCACAAAAGTATAAGGAATAAGCAAAATATGCTATAGGAATGAATGCGACGTTCATCGGTGGTACTTCCTATTTTTCAGGAATACGCAGAGATTGACCCCAAAGCAGAAAAACTGAGATTTCTCCAAATCTGCTGAACCAAATGCTTTGAAAATTTACAGGCATAAACTAGACACTAATACCTTTCCAATGAGTCCTCTTGCACTCAATTTGGAGCTCTGAGGAGAGAGCAGCAGCCTCTGCAAGATTACTGTTGGCGAAGAAGATGATGCAGAAAATTGAAGGAGCAAGACAATGATGGTCACAAGTGTATGTATATTGCTTCCATGTATAATACAAGTGATTTCAACTCCTTATATAGCCTCTAGGAGTGTTCCACGACTTTTACAACTTGAATTTGAATTCAAATGAAGGTGGGAATGGTTGTTGGAGGGAATCAATTCACTTCCCTACAATCTAGAAAAAAAGTGAAGATCTTGATTGATCTACTTTTAGGTGATTGATTGCTTGATTGAATGCAACTTCAACCACCAAAATTTCGTGGGATTTTGGCTCTATATTTCTACCTTTACATGTGTCAAGCTCAAGGCTTTTACAATGGTAAATGAGCCATCAAAATATTCTCAAAAAAGAAAAAAAAAAAACAATAAATGAGCATATGAAAAAGAACTCTCCAACGGATATTCTTTCGACGCGATAGCCTTTGATGTAGATCAAATCCACCTCAAGCATAGTGTAAGCTTGATGTTCCAAGTTGTTAAACATCATTCTCAGTGTGTGGTTCATTATTTTTGATGAGATTACTCTTGAAAGTTAGCTCTTTAAGTTAACTAGACGTCCCCAAGAGGAATTAAGCTGAGGAATTAAGCTAATTGCTGCTGTGCTCAGAGAATTATGCAAAACACTGGACAGGTGTATGAACCAAAAATAGCAAGTTCTTCACCTCTGAGCTAACTCAAACTTATCTGTTTTTGATCTATCTTTTTGTGAGTGATCTTCCAAGGTACATAGGGTGTCTAATACATCTATCGGCAAGCTAAAAGGGCCAACCACATACTCCTTGACTTCATTTGGCTGGTGTAGATCAAGGATTTTGCAACACCTCTTCATCTTCAAGCACATACCTATCCATCTCTTCACATGTATATGTACATACTACAATGTACATCTACATGTACATGTACATGATCGTACATATCATACATGTAACCCGAAATTTACTAGTACGGTCTCGTATTGTACGTGAACTGTACAGAACACATTGTACTGGATTGGACATGACTACTTTGCCCTCAATGCATCTCTAAGGCGAATAAGTCGATCGAAGACGAGAAACATATAAGCAAATCTTGTCTTCGATGGTCATACCATATCAAGCTGAGAGTGTTTTCGAAAGATAGCAAGTGTCGAATGCTTCTTTTGGAAAAATGTCGTAACCGGCACGGCTTGTTGCACCACTGGCTGAATCCATGATAATCGTGTTATATCGGCTATCATTAAATTCTAACAATGGGCTGTACATGGAGCCCATACTATAGTGGGAAACTCCTCCTCGACCATCCCTCCCATCCTTCTGCAATTAGATGCATTATCTGTGATGATTTGAACCACAAACTATGCACCTATCTCTAGTATGACCTCTTTGATATGTCCATATATGAATTCACCAGTGATACTCTGTCCTCCAATGCCTACATCGATAGCACATAGGAAGATAGTACCAAGGCATGATGATACTAAAATATTGATCATATGGAGACGATGGAAATCACTCTATCCGTCGGCCATGATCATGCATCCAAAACGAACCCAAGAGCCTTTGATCGGTGCAAGTGCAATATCGATGCACTCACTCTCTTGGTCAAGCATAATAGTGCGCATGCGTCTATACTCGACACCAATCCACTCATCATGATCTCTTAATGTGCCAACAACCGCAACGGAACGAATCATCCTCTTTCATTGCTCTGTCCGAAGCACATTGAAGGAGAGATTGCACTCTATAAGAGTGCGTGCTATCTCTATCTCTACAATCCTCTTTCTCTCCTTGACTCATAAATCTAAAAGAACACGTGATCTCAATGTACTGTGACTTTGATCAGGTATAGATACTGATGTAGGAGGTATTCCACTAGCAGCTGCATTACAATTTACTAGTCTGAGGGGTATTCTGAGTGGAAGTGTCGTCAACAAATGATGATGCAGGTCTTTTTAGAGTCCTTCCAATATCATCTGTACTAGCACTAGATGGCATAGATGGGGATGGATCTCTATGAGAATGTAAAGAAGATGAAGAAGGTCGAAGCAAATCATCATCTCTCTCTGTCAGCTCCTCTCTGCCTGGGACTACTCTACCTCTGAAAAGCTGACCATTTTCTCCAATTACTTTGTCTGCAACCTCCTTGGGTACTTTTTGGCATCCTCCAATGCCATGACCTCCCAACCCAAACACATGGCAAATCACGCGAGTAATGGTACTACTATAGATGATCTCACAATACATGCACTGCCAACTCTTAGTGCCACTACCCTGTCTTTGCCCTGATTGACCCTATACAAAAGTATGTTCCTTCCAATAAGGATGAGATGATTTCGGCATAATGAGATCTCAAATTCTGTAACACAATCAATAAAAAGAGAATATAAGCACTGAGCAGTGAGCACGAATCATTATGCATTTAAATTTTAAAATCATGACATGTGTGTCTCACATGTGTATGTCCAATTGCATGCAGAGAGTAGGATTAAGCAGAGTCCAGACACAAATTAGACATTCTCAACATGCTGTATCAGTATGAGACTATGAGTAGCTGTGTTTGTTGAAAATTGAAGTCAACTCATTTGTCATGAATTATGTCAGACAAGTCACTAATAACTATCTCCTACTCTTTGTTGTTGTTTGAACATAAGATTTCAGCCTATCTGGTGTATGTGCATTGTTTATGTATGCACATTGCACTCAGGAGTCAGCACTATGTATGTAACTTTGGCCATCAAAAAGATTCAGAATTGATCACCTGGTGTATGTTTGCACTGTGTATATATGCTGAGTTGCAATCGTGGGGGCACCTGGATTTTTGTTGCTGAGTTGCATGAACAAGCAATATGCATGAAGTGCGCAAGACATGCTTCAACAGTTCACACACAGTGTGCGTGCACATTCACACACACGCACGCACGCGCGTGCACACACACACACACACACACACACACACACACACACACACACACACACACACACACACACACACACACACACACACGCACGCATGCACATATGCACGCATACATGCATGTAACTTGTCCCGGAATTCGTATCTCTGGTTTGTTCACAAGGCTTTCTGTATGTCTCCATAGCCCTAGCAAGAGTGGGGATGTCATAGTATTTAGTCGATACTATGCACAATGAAGCTGATGGTTATATAATTTGATGGTGAATTTGAGGACATAAAACTGTATCTCAGGATCTCTTTGACGCATATGGTATACTCTTGCCTAAGCTGGTACTCTTATATCTGCCGGTTCCAATCTCCAGCTGGCCTAAGGCTGTGCAATGTGCATATCTGCTCAATAGCACAATGGAATCCATGGGGAGTACTGGAAGGGAGGAAAGTTCTGTTCTGAAACTATGTTCTTGGAACCATGATGTCACCTGCCTATATGCTGTGTTTCTGTGCGAAGCTATTTCATGAGAGGATTGAAGGGAAAGTTCAGCATATCTATCTCTTTGTAGGCCTCATAAGCTGTGAATAAACTTAATTGATTTTGTCAGCACCTCAATCTCCAGATTTCCTGTCACATTTGTGTAGTTGGCTCATTGATATAGTTCTTTTTAGCTCTTTTGGGCCCAGGCTTCAGTATGCCTTCACTGTATTAGAGTTTTTGATCTGTTTGCCTTCACTGTACTAGAGTTTTTGCTACTAAACAGATCAACTCGATTACATGAACTACAATTCTGTTATACAGAGACCTGGAGTTGGATTTTGAAACTGCAAGTTTGAAGAAAGAGGAAAATGACGTAGTCTCTCCTTTTTGATCCTTCCATGGTGTGGGTATTCTATAATATTATACACAATTTAAAGTTGCTGTTTGACGAGGCAAAAAAAAGGAAAATTCTGTTTCAGAGTATTGATCAAGCTTGAAATTTCTTGAAGAAACCATTCAAGCTATAACGAGACTCTTTATCAACCATGACTTTGAAATAGGAGCTGAAAGAACTAACGTGTAAATCCATGTCAATATAGACATCAGATTGCCCATCAACGAGATTCACAGTTTCACAAGTCATATGACTTGGTCCAATATCACTTGTAGGGGTTGATCGGGAAATTAATGAGTAGCATTGCAGAAAATGTGCATGTATTTTGTTTTGTGGTTTATCACCAATTTGCTCAGGAAGCAGAGCTCTTTCATTTGAGAGTGTACACCAGCTGGATATCAATTTGACATTTTTAGAAAAATGTGGTCAACCAATTACCTTTTATATTGAATTGCACAGAAATTCTCAAATATATATCAATATATGTACCTGAATTGGGGCCTTTTTGTGGTGTTTGGAGTAATTTCATATTGTAATGATTTATTATTGCCTGTTCTTTTTATCTTGAATTGATTTTTATAAGATCTTTTTGCTGTACTTTCAGGTTCAACATTGTTGGTCAGGTATTTTTTCATTCATTTTTCTGTCACACCATATGCATCAGTATTGCAAACCAAGTTTCTTACATGTATACTTTTTTGCCTAGAATATATGTATTTAGGTAATGGTCTAACTGACTTATATGCAATTGTAATGATGTACTCATTGTACCAGTCTTTTAAGCACCATGATCTAAAGCACATAAGGGTGCAGCTGATTACTACTCTAAAGGACTGCTTTTTCTTTTTGCATTTCAGTGGGCTGTCACTACAAGTATTGATTATTCTTTGGCGACTCTTATACAAGAGATAATTTTACTTAGTACAGGCGGTGCAAATGGGGGAGGTTATATGGCTTCCAAGTATGAGGTAATAGGTATTCATGGGGGCCTTCTGTTTATTCACGCAGTTCTGAACAGTCTTCCCATTGGCTGGCTTGCCCATCTTGGCATGCTTTCAGCTGTGTGGAATATTGTTGGTAAGTATTTGCATATTATTTTTGCAGAATATAGCTCAACTAGGATGAATTTTACAAGCAAATGTCTTAATAGTTTGTAATTCTCTATTGTACACCAACTCAGTTTTTTCTCTTCCTCAGGAGTTTTTTTCCTTATGATCATCATACCAGTCGTATCCCCAAGAAAGGCAACTTCTGAATTTGTTTTTCAACATTTCAACACAGAGAATACTCATAATATACACAGCAGCCCTTATGTTTTTTTTATAGGACTTTTAATGAGCCAATACACCATCAGTGGTTATGATGCATCGGCCCATATGGTAATGACCTTCCTTTGGGGGTGTGTAAGCAAACTTTCATTCATTAGTGAATTGGAAGAATAAATTTGCTTGTTGACTTGGGCAGTCTGAAGAAACAAAGGCGTCTGACAAGAATGGTCCTTACGGCATTGTAAGTGCTGTTTCTATTTCATTGGTCGTTGGATGGGGATACCTCTTGGGAATCACTTATGCTGTTACAGACTTGAACCATGTGTTGGATCCCTCAAATGATGCAGCAGGTTATGCTGTTGCACAAGTATTTTATGATGCATTCAAAAACAGATACGGTTCTGGTACTGGTGGTATTGCTTGTCTAGGTGTTGTTGCAGTAGCCATCTTCTTTTGTGGCATGAGCTCAATCACTAGCAACTCGCGGCAAGTATTTTCTCTAATACTGCAAATTGTTTATGGTGATTTCTCTCATAAGGGCTCACACTATGTAAGAAAGTCTTTTGCATTATATGGTGTTGGTTAAGAGAGCCTGAATTGGCTTTTTTTGGGCTTGGTTGCAAATTGCAGTTCTGGATATTAGCATCATACATTTACTCATTTGCATTGTAAGCCTTGGTGTTTAAAATGTATAAACAAGTTGAATTTACTGGCAAGCTATGTATTCACTTCAGTCAAATACATGCATGATTTTATTTTTATACTATTTCTAACACAGTGATCTAATGAATAGAGTGCATGAGCTTGGACATTGGTCAGTTTATAGCTTTCCTAGACATGCACACACATTTTTAAATTAATCAGAACCTGTTTTCTCACTGGAGTGTAGGATGGCATATGCTTTCTCGAGGGATGGAGCAATGCCATTTTCAAACTTTTGGCATTCAGTGAACGGATGGGAGGTGCCCATAAATGCTGTGTGGCTATCAGCTGGAATTGCATTTATAATGGCTTTGACAGTATGTCTGTTTCTTGAATCTGAGTCACTTAAGTTAAAGCTTGTATTTGAGGAAGCTTGGGCTATCAATGAGGCTTATAATTTTCTTTGCAGTCACTTGGCAGTCAGGTTGCATTCCAAGCTATGGTTTCAATTGCCACTATAGGCCTATATATAGCGTATGCATTGCCTTCACTCTTCCGTGTCACTTTGGCACGAAAGACATTCAAAAGTGGTCCATTTCATCTTGGTCCTTATGGTGTCATTATTGGATGGGTGGCAGTGCTTTGGGTGGCAACAATATGCGTACTCTTCTCATTACCTATTGAATATCCTGTCACTGCAGCGAATCTTAATTACACTCCTGTTGCAGTGGGTGGAGTTTTTCTACTTGTGATTCTTGGCTGGCTTTTCAGTGCAAGACTTTGGTTCAGAGGCCCTGTGTCCAACACTGAGGTAAAGCCATTTACACTGTAACTAGCATCCATTGAGATAATGGCTCCATTGGATAATTATTTACATTTAAGTAGTGATATGCATGTTTTGTAACACGTTGAGAAAATTCAACATTTCCTGTGTTGAGCTTTGTATGTCAATTTTTTTTCCCACACAATGGACATATGTGTCATTAGTGATACTGAGGGGACAATCACATGGTAAAATAATAAGAAGATGATTCATATATGTAAGTTGAGCAACAGGACAGTTCGTGCTGATTAACATGTTGCAGATGTTAGGATTAGTGGTAATAAGTGAGATCCATGAATTATGGACCATAATTTCTGATGAGGAATTTTGATTTTGCAATGCAATAGGTACTACCATTATCATAATCACTAATTATTCCTTAGAATTTCTGTCGTTTTTTATTATTGCCTTGTACGGGGTATCTCATACCTGAGTACATGAGCGATCATTTCTCTATACCTCTCATGTTCAAGGCGCATGATTTTTGCCAAATGAAAAGGGTTGCAATTTAAATTAGATAAGCGTGTAGCAGACAATGAGTACTTGATATTGAAATAGAGTGTTCTCGGAAGACCACTGTGCACACATCTCGTATCAGTTAAGAATTACTGTTTAGTCAGTTCTTTGCTTTACATTCAAAGATGGACCATCTATCTATCTATCTATCGATCAATCTATATATCTGTCTATTTATCAATTTATCAATCTACAAATCGCCTTTTCTATAAGAGTATTGGACCTTCAGAGTCAATGTCGGCTTTTGAGTGTAATCTGGACATTGAATAGTCACAACTTTATTTATTGTAGACGAAGAAATTGTCAAACGAGGTTTGCATTGATGTAGCATGTAAGGTGTAAGCATTTGTGAGAATAAACACATTGTCAACGACTTATCTTGTGAAAGGTGACTGTTTATATTCATGTTCTTGCATCGGTTCTTACCTCTTACTCTCTGATAGTGAATTTATAAAAATATTGAAAGCCATAGATTTAAGAAAACCTTGTGGACTCTTGAAAGTGGCATTGTACTGAAAGAAGCTTGTCAAACGAGGTTTGCACTTATGTAACATGAAATGGAAACTTTTGTGAAACTAAAATGCATTTCTGCTGACATTGAACAACTTATCCAGTGAAAGACACTTATTCTTCATGTTCTTGCATCGGTTCATACTGCTTTACTCCCCTTTGATATTGAATTGTAAAAATATGAAAGGCATAGATGTAAGAAAAACTTATTGACTCTCAAAAAACGTAAATGGGAAAATTGTCATGTGACCATTGTTTCAAATCCTTAATAATGTGTATACAGATGCAGAAAGAACTGATTGAAAAAACAAAGAAGAGACATGCTGCATTGCTCGTGTTGAGGAGCATTTTTTCCAAAGGAAATGCACAATTGGTGATCATTCAGGATTCATTGTGATCAAGCATCTCCCTGACATTTGTAAAACAGGTCATAATATCCATCATAAGGTGAAATAATGTGGAGGATGAGGCTGTGGAACAATCTTCTTACGCTGTTCTATACATGTATACTTTGACGTACAATGATCACGTCTCTTGTTGCTCGTACAAACCTACTTAAGCTTTGTCCCTTCTGCAACAACACATATTTCCTGTCCATGGAGTACTCACGAGCATCTATATGAGGTAATTTTAATTTATGAAACAAAACCCCCATTTCAGTAGCAAACAAAAAGCATATGAGATCTATACCTATTGTCTCATATCTGGTACATTCAACTTTGACATTGTTGATCAATTCAATCTTCAGAACATGAGACCAATTGAAGTTATTTACAGAAAACAAAAAGCATATGAGATCTATACCTATTGTCTCATATCTGGTACATTCAACTTTGACATTGTTGATCAATTCAATCTTCAGAACATGAGACCAATTGAAGTTATTTACAGAAAAATAGATCAATTGAAGTTATCTACAGTTTCCTTTGACAGCAGGCCCAAACCGCAAAATCTCACACATGCCCAATGCTAAAGCTCTATATTTAGTAATTGTAAATGACAAAAAGTGGACGTTTTAGAGCTACATTTAAAACGAACTAGTTACTCATCACTAAGGCACCAAATACCATTTTGAGTCTTGAACCATCCAAATAATCACAGAATCACCGATGTTAAGAAATCAAGTTTAACACTCACTCTCTATTGTCATCTCTCTTCTTTCTTTCATCTTTGATAATTGTGAATAATATGTGTGCATGCTCCAACGGTATTTTCATTGGCCTTCATCAGGTAGTTAATTTATTGAGAAATTGTGCTTATTCGAAGAATTAATCCTTGGGGCAAGCTGAAGTTCATGTACATCACCTTTACCAAAGATTACCAAATTCATCAAAATTAGTTGAAATTTCCACTAGTTTGAGTCGCAGGAATTCAGTTCAGAGAAACATTGGGATTAATTTATGCACGATTCAACCGAGATAATATAACATAAGAGGAAATTCTAAAGCTTGTCATGTGAGTCCGTGGAGTGTTTGATTCAGAGGGTGTATGAGTGATATTCTTATAAGAAGCTATACCCTAGCTTGAGCAACTCCCCTAGTCGCTTATCTTTGCATATGAATAGAATCAACACCCTCTCAATCTCTATCTAGCTGATTGCATTTGACATTATATTTCATAATAAGTTTCAACTTGCTACTCTATACGAGTCTTTTGGAATATTTTCTTGTGTCTATACGAGTCACTTACCCTTCTATTTGCTCTTATTCAATGACGTCTCCAATGCTTCCAAGTTGGTCTAGTATGTCCTTCATTTTGGTGACAAAATCAGTCATACTATGCTTGGGCATCTTCTTGAGTGTGGTGAATTCCATCCATAGTTGGTCCTTCTTTGCCTTGGTACTTAATGAGAAGAATGATTCAAGAGAATTACAAGTCTTTTATGATGTCTTGCAACTTCTAATGTGGAAATAAAAAATTAGAGATAGAGTTAAGAATGTATGACCTTGCTAGAGCATCCTTTGAGCACCATGTATTCAACCTCTCTTATTCTTCTTGTGTTGGTTGGGCCTTGCTTCTGAGGATTGGCATCATCTCAGCTCTTGATATGTAACCATAGAGGTTTCTCCCTTGAAGATAAGCTTCCATTATGAGTGACCAAGCTAAATAATTACCTCGATCCAATTTGTCTATGGATGAGGGGAATCCATCACCGATGATGTCTAATTGCTCTGATACGACTGTGAGGAGGTGATGGCATAATTCCAGAGATGAGTTGGTGCTGCAAGAAATTTGCTCTACGCCAGCCATTATAATTTCACAGATGCTTAGTAGACTTCCTTAGCTTCCCAAGTGTGCATATGGAACTAGCAAGTCCTTTAGAACATCACTATCAAATGTTTGCATCAAAAGAGATGAATTCTAATTGCAAGAGATGTGAAGAACTTTCTATTTTGGGAAGAGAAGGTCTCAATGTTATGCTCAGAGCTAACAACCTAGTATGAATTGACTAGAGAGCTTTTGCACATATATATTTGAAATGTATAGTTAACTAAAGAAAGTTACTTCATGATTTTAGCTGCACCATACAAAGAGAAATAAATCTAATAGGTCTGGGGTGTTGGAGAAACAATCACTAATTGGACATATATTTGAAGGTCAAATCTTAGGAAGAAAACCCCATGCCTATGTGAAGGGACAAATTCACAAATGTATCATATTTGTAAAGTTAGTTCACTTTAGTTCTAGAAGTTTTTTAAAATCACGAGAATACGAAAATCTATATAAGTTAGTTTGTATCAACTGACGCGAAGAGAGAGAGAGAGAATAGAGAGAAGAAGTAGAAGAAGGAGTTCATTTATACGACTGTGTATAGTCGGGATTCTCTGAGTGAGAAAGCATCTGTAAAACTTCTGAGTTTTCATAGCTATGAGAAAGAACTGAGTAAAGTTCTGTGTATGAGTCTCTCTCCATCATCTCCATAATTACCTACTGTGTGATGAGTTAAAAAGATCAAGTTTTCCAAGCAACTCGATGCCTGGCATCGAATCTCTGTTGATAAGTCATATTTTCATTTATCCTTTTCATTCAGTACTGAAGTGTTTGAAAACATGATGTTGTTGGAGCAACTGGATGCCTGGCATCGAATTCCAGTTGATAAGTCATATTCTAAGTGTGCATGAAATCACCTATAGTTTTGGTGTCCAAAAGATCAAGGTTTTATGCGGGAAGTCGATGCCCGGCATCGAATTCCTGCTGAAAAGTGGCCAAAAACATCCCAAGTTGATGCCCGGCATCGAATTCTCGTTGCAAGTTGATGCTAGGCATCGAATTCTAATTTTAAACAGGCGCTTTTACTATAACAGGAAAGATTTCCAATTTTGGAAGGTCATACAGGGTCATCTTGTGAAGGCCATAACTTGAGTTCTAGAGATCCGTTTGATGCATATGATAGCTTGTTGGAAAGCTCTACTCTTCTAGTTTCAGCCTATAAAGTTTCATGGAGAAATAATACTTGAGCTAGGAGAAATTAGCAAAATACTGAAGGTATGTCATTTTGGTGACTAAGAATTTCTGTAGAAGCAAAGTTCTCACTTTAGGCTATCATTTCTCAAAGTTTGGAGTGGCAATGAGTTAATGGTGACCATAGAGGTGTTCTAGTGTCACATTAATTCATTTCTTGTGGTGTTTCATACATCAACATGGGGGTCACCTCGACTTTTGAGGAACTAGAAGATGTGCACATGAAGATATTGAGGTAGACAATAGAGAGAAACTTACTCTATGAAATGAATCAAAATATGAATGCTATTGCACATATGATACAGAGGGAGTGTAAAGGACTAATCCTAGATAGTGTGAGCTCAATGTAAGATCAATGTTGTTGCTCAAATCCTCTCAATAGTGCTCTGCTATCTCGTGACTATAAAACATGTGTATTTATACACATTTTTGAATTTGAATTTGAGTCTTCTTCACTTGAAAGTGATCATAAACTTTAGGAATGAAATATTTTTACTTGTTCACTTCTTATCACATTTCAACCATGTTATTATAATGGCATAAGTAAGTAATGAACCACTAATCAAGACAATCCACAATAGAACCCCACTACTAAGGGAAGTGAAGATGTACATATTCGTGAGGAAGAACAAAACATCAATATGTATGATGAATCTATTACTCATGTACATTGATTGAAAGAACACAAATGCTAGGAACACATGCATGTGTTAGTTAATTCATTAATGTATGTGAAAACTCAACTATAGTCCATGGATAAACAACATTCAGAACAATAATTCATCCAATTAGGATCCATTTCTTGAGGGATAAAACCAATGGACCATAGAGGATAGTATGAGGTGAGTGCTATTAATTAAGAATCTTAAGCTATACCAATTTATGGGGGAAGAAAAATCATAATAACGATATGTTATACACTTTTCTTTAAAAGTGGAATGCCCTAAATCAACTTAAGATGATCGCACATGAAGTTTAGGTCATGGAAGTAAGCCTATCACTTGGCCCCAAGGAATCCAAGTGATGCATAAACTTTAGATATGCATGACACTTCCTAGAGATTGATCACATTTGAAGATACTCTTTCGTGAAGAGTTATCATCATAAAAAATTTCATTTTTCATTTGAGACAAGATTAAGTCCTTCTTTAGAATCAACATAGAAGCTTGAATTTTCCTCAAACACCACATCTCTTCTTTTCACCTTTCTTGTGAGTGGGTTGTAATATTATATCCATTTTGCTCAAGGGATATACCCTAAACCCTAAACCCTAAATCCTAAATCCTCAATCCTACACCCTAAATCCTAAATCCTAAACCCTAAAACCTAAAGTATAAACCCCAAACCCTTAATCTAAACCCTAAACCCTAAACCCTAAACCCTAAACCCTAAATCCTAAACCCTAAACCTTAAATCTTAAACCCTAAAACCTAAACCCTAATCTTAAACCCTATACCCTAAGCCTTATACCCTAAACCCTAAACCCTATCCAATGAAGATACATTTTTATGCTTTTGGATCAAGTTTCATCCTTAACTCATCCATGTTTGCTTTTCCACCATAGCCTTGAAATTTTGAAAGTGATTAATCACCTCAATCTTCTTGTTCAATGAGTATACCCATACTTTTTGTGTATGGTCATGAATGAAGGTGACATAAAACCTATAAGCTCCCATATATGTGTTCTTTGCAAGTCCCCAAACATCTACCTGTGCTATCTGTAGTACATTGTCACTAACATGCTTGTCATGCAAAAACAATGCCCTTGACTGATTACCAAATAGACATGCTTCACATATCTTTTGCATCTCTACAACCTTGAAACTTGATAGTCCATTGAAAAGCTCCTTTGATTGCATCAACTTTAGTCTCTATAAATTTGCATGTCCAATTTTACTGTGCCAAATCTCTATTATCAACAATAACACCTACACCTTTTGCAAACATGGCTGCAATAATTTCAAGAATTTTCACAATCAAGGTGAACATCCTACCCTCTTTGTTCCC
This sequence comes from Ceratopteris richardii, assembly GCA_020310875.1. NCBI lineage: Eukaryota > Viridiplantae > Streptophyta > Polypodiopsida > Polypodiales > Pteridaceae > Ceratopteris > Ceratopteris richardii. The sequence continues at coordinate 50,060,466 of CM035416.1, read as the reverse complement.
TTTGGCAATCAACCTTCCATTTTGTTTGTTGTCTTGTATATATAAGCCATAAGCTTTGAACCTGACTTGTAATCCTTAGTCAACCATTTGCCCAACAGAGACTAGGTTCTTTGTTATATTAGGAACATTCAATACATGAGCAAAATGTTTTACATTACTTGTATGCTTGGTATGATGTGATGTATCATCCCCTATTTCAACAAATCCAAGAAGTAGCAACTTTTGCAAACCACCAAACCATTCTGTATGGCTGCTCATGTGATTTGAAGCACTTGAATCAACATACCAGACATTGCCATTTGATTTTGAAACATCAGTAGACATTGTATTCATCACGTGATGTTGGATCATGAACAACTCTCTAAATTGTATGCACCTATGGATGCATTATTGTTTTCTCTCTTTCTACTATTTCGATTTTTCAACTTGAATTCATGTTCAAAGTATCTTTGGCTCCCCCTGTCTCAAAATCGTCATCTACCTCTTGCATTAGTATGATGTTGACCTTGGTGCTAGTTATTGTTTCCTTTTCCACTTTTGAAGCCTCTACCTCAACCTCTTCTTCTACTAGAGTAGAATACCCACCCATAACCAGCTTTTCCTTGGGAGTTTGAGTCTTCACCAAAGTTGTTTTCTTCCATTATCAGCATGGACACAGGATCAACAAAATTTGGAATACTCCCCCTAGTCTTGATAGAAGTTTTGAATTGCTTATATGCAGCTCCTAAACCATGAAGGCACACATTAACCTTATGATCATCATCTACATTGATGCCAATAGATGCAAGTGATTCACATATGCTTTTGATTCTTTAGATTTAGTCACTTACCAACGTGCTCTTTTTCTCCAGTGTATGCATCCCATTCTCAAGTTATAATTTCCATGCCTTTGTATTGGTCTCATACAATGTCACGAAATTGCTTCAAGCCTCTTTCAAAGTTTTGGCATCTTGTATTTGCCCAATCATGCTATCTTGTATGCTAAAAAAAAACCAATACATTACCTTTCATGCTCCTTGATTCCACTCTTTGTATGATCTTAACCCGTTCACAGTCCGATTCCTCTTTGACAAATGCAAAGTTTTTCTGTCTCCTTCGATGTATTCTAATAGCCTTTTCCCCTCAAGAAATTTTTCATCTAAAGCTCAAAGCATGGAATTTGTTCTTGTCCAACTTATTGCTCATAAGTTGATTCATTCCATCAGCATTTGCCTCTTTTGGAGCAATTTACAATTCTACAAAAACACCAGAAGCAGTATGTACAACTCGATCTCTGTAGTAGAATTGATTTTGTATGAATAGCCTAGGGACATAGCACGTCCATCTTGGCACCAAACTGC
>CM035416.1:50046626-50049126 GCA_020310875.1 Ceratopteris richardii | reverse complement strand
TATGAGATATCAATCCTAGTTAAGGTAGCATAATTAAGACTACCTACCAAACTTTGGTAACCTGTAATATCCTTGAGTTCTTCTCCTTCATGTGCACTGAGTTTGTGGTTGACCTCCATAGGAATGTTTGAGACTTTAGCTTCCTGCAAGTTAAACTTCTTGACCATGTCCTGAATGTACTTCTTCTGAGTAATGAATATACCTGAATTTGTGTAGACCAATTCAAGTCCTAGGAAGTACTTCAATAATCCAAGATCATTGATCTTGAATTCCTTCATCATTTGACCTTTGATGTGTCTAATTCCTTGAACATCATTTCCTGTAATAATGATGTCATCAACATAGACACACAAGTATATTACCTCTGAATTGTTCTTCTTTATAAACAATGAAGTATCTGCTTTACTCATCACAAATCCTTGATCCAAGAGATAGGTTGTCAACCTATAGTTCCATGCTCTAGGTGCCTGCTTCAATCCATACAGAGCTTTCTTCAATTTGCAAACATGATTTACCTTATTGGGATCTTCATAGCCAGGTGGTTGTGACATGTAGACCTCTTCAGATATCCATCCATTCAAGAATGCATTCTTCACATCCAATTGGTACATGTTCCAATTTTTGGATGCAGCTACACTCACCATAATTCTGATAGTTGGCATCTTTGCCACAGGAGAAAATGTCTCCTCATAATCAATGCCTTGGGTTTGTGCAAAACCCTTGGCTACCAACCTAGCTTTGTACCTGCTTATTGTACCATCTGAGTTCCTTTTGAGTTTGTAGATCCATCTGGATCCTATGACCTTCATGGAGTCCTTCTTGGGTACCAAGTCCCAAGTATCACTCTCCTTGAGAGCCTCCATTTCTTCATCCATTGCTTCCTTCCATTCTGGTTTAGTAATAGCTTCCTCAAATGTACCTGGTTCTTCACTTAAGATATCCTTTGCAAGATATACAGAGTGCTTGGTTACAAGTGAAGTATCATATCCATACCTAATAGGTTTCTTCTTTTCCCTTGAAGATCTCCTCATAGCTTGAGTTGAGGATTCTGGATTGTCTTCAAGTTGCTTCATCTTCATCTTCCCTTTGGATTTCCAAGCTTTGAATTCTTCAATGTTGATGGTGTCTTCATCATCTGAACTTGTATCCTCATTCTGAGTTGGTTCTTGTCTGACAAGCTTTGGAAATTCTTCTTCCATATCATAAGGTAAACCCACTTTCCTGCACTCATTATCATACCATGAATCATTTTCATCAAAGATGACATCTCTGCTTACCTTGAAGCCTTTGTTTGAGGGGTTATAGAACCTGTATCCTTTCTGATTCAAATCATAACCAATAAAGATACACTTCTCAGCCTTAGGGTCTAGCTTTCCCCTTACCTGTGAGGGAATATGCACATATGCAACACACCCAAAAATCTTGCAATGATCTAGAGAAGGTCTCTTACCATGCCAAGCCTCATAGGGTGTCATTCCATCAAGTGTCTTTGATGGCAACCTGTTGATTAAGTATGTGGCAGTAGATACACTCTCTGCCCAAAGATAATTTGGTAGTTTCTTCTCATTAAGCATAGACCTAGCTGTCTCCACAATGAGTCTATTTCTTCTTTCAGCTACCCCATTTTGTTCAGGTGAGTACCTTGTGGTAATCTCCCTCTTGATGCCTCTTTCCTGCAAGAACTCTTCAAAATCATTGGAGAAGTATTCTCCACCACCATCAGACCTTAACCTCTTCAAATGTCTACCTGTTTGATTCTCTACTAATGCAAGATACCTTTTGAAGCAATTAAATACTTCATCTTTATGTTTCATGAAGTACAAGACAGTCCATCTGCTATAATCATCTATAAAAGATACATAGTACCTTGATCCAGATATGGATGGCTCCTTGCTTGGTCCCCACACATCTGTATGCACCAATTCCAAGTAGTCTTCATGCATAAATCCTTTCTTGGTATATGGCAACCTGTGTGACTTACCAAATTGACAAGCCCCACACTTGTATATCATGTGTTGCTTGGATACATTAGGTATCCCAAGCACACATTGATCTCTGCTCATCTGCTTTATGGTTCTCTCTCCAATGTGACCCAATCTCTTGTGCCACATCTCCAATTCTGATAGGGTTTGGTCCCTATAGTTGTACAAGGCAATATTTTTAGTATCCTCAAGTTCAAAGGTAAATAGTATACCTGACTTCTCTCCCTTGGCTATCCTTCTGAATCCATGTCTTGGATCCTCCACAAATGCACCATGTTGAGTGAACCTGACCTGTAGACCTTTTTCAACAATCTGACCTACACTCATCAGATTCTTGGTGATTGTTGGAACATACAATACTCTGCTTAGCAAATTCTGATTACCATCACTTGTTTTGACATTACCTACTTTAACCACTGAGTGTTTAGTGTCATCACCTGTCTGCACTTGGTGCTTGCCTTTAGGTTCTTCCAAATCAGAGAGTAAGGCAACATTCCCAGCTACATGGTTAGAGCAAC
>CM035416.1:50024126-50034126 GCA_020310875.1 Ceratopteris richardii | reverse complement strand
ATGTATCCATTCAAGAATGCATTTTTTATATCCAATTGACTTAGGGTCCATCCTTTTGAAGCTGCAATAGCAATGATTGTCCTTATAGTTGACATCTTAGCTACAGGACTGAATGTCTCATCATAATCTATGCCATAGGTCTGGGCATAGCCTTTCACCACCAATCTAGCTTTGTATCTGGCTATACTTCCATCTGCAAGCTTCTTCACTTTATAAACCCATTTATTTCCAATTACTTTCTTACCATTTGGTTTAGGAACAAGTTCCCATGTCTTGTTCTCCTCCAGTGCATTGAACTCTTCCTTCATTGCTTCTTCCCATTGCTTCTTACCTTTAGCTTCATCATAGTTCTGGGGTTCTTCATCATCTTTGACCATATATGCATAGTTCTTCTGAGTTATGTAAGAAGTATCATAAGAATACCTTTCTGGTTGTCTCCTTGTCCTGCTTGACCTTCTTGGTTCACATTCTTCATAAGTTTCTGGATACACCTCTTCATCAAATATAGGAGCTTCTTCATTCATTCTTGTTAATCCACTTCTGGATGTACTTGCTTGCATATAATCTTCATCTCTATTCACCTGCACAATTGATTTTCCTTTCTCACATCTTCTTACCTCTTCTTCAAATTCTTCAGCTGTATGACTTTGATCTGCATACCAACTTTTCTGTTCATCAAATGTAACATCTCTAGAAACAATAAATTGTTTGGTTAGAGGATTCCACAATCTGTAACCCATCTGCTTTTCATCATAACCAATGAACACATATTTTTCTGCCTTTGGTTCAAGTTTATGCCTAAGTTGTGATGGCACATAAGCATATGCAATTGATCCAAACACTCTACAATGATCTAGTGTTGGTTTCTTACCCCACCAAGCTTCATATGGAGTCATTCCATTCAGAGCTACACATGGTAATCTATTCACAAGATATGTAGCTGTATTTACAGCCTCAGCCCAAAGATAATTTGGACAGTTCTTCTCCTTTAGCATAGCTCTAGCAAACTCAACCAAAGTCCTGTTCCTTCTTTCTGCTACACCATTTTGTTGTGGTGTATACCTGCAAGTTATTTCTCTCTTAATACCTGCATTCCAAAGATAATCATTGAACTCTTGGGAGAAGTATTCTCCCCCTCCATCAGACCTCAGTCTCTTAAGCTTTTGACCTGTGACTCTCTCTGCATATGCATGAAAATGCTTGAAAGCTCCAAACACTTCTGATCTTTCCTTCAAAACATATAATGTTATCCATCTTGTAGCATCATCAATGAAAAGAACATAGTACCTTGAGCCACTGATAGATCCTTCTTTTGTTGGTCCCCATACATCTGTATGAATGAGCTCAAGTACTCCATCATGTTTGAAACCTTTCTTTTGAAATGGTAACCTGTGTGCTTTACCCATTTGACATGCTTCACATTTATAAACCATATGTTGACTTTGCACATTTGGTAATCCTAGTACAGACTGATTAGCAACCATAGCTTTAATTCCTCTTTCATTAAAATGTCCTAATCTCTTATGCCAGAGATCAAGTTCTGTAATCACTGCTTCACCATGTGTGAGCAAAGCTTGACCAATGTTCCCTTGCACTCTTAAAGTAAAGAGTCTACCTTCTTTCTTACCAGAGACAATCTGATTATATCCATTCTCTGGATCTTCCACAAATACTCCTTCATTTGTAAACCTGACTTGAAAACCTTTTTCAACTATCTGTCCCACACTAATCAAGTTTTTAGGTATTGTAGGAACATACAAAACATTGGTTAGCAAATCTGCTCCACTCTTGCATTTCACTTTTCCAATTGAATGTACACTATGTCTTGTATTATCACCAGTTTGAACTGTGTGACTAGAAATGCCTTTTTCCAAATCTGACATCAATTCTATGTTTCCTGACAAATGATTAGAACATCCAGAGTCAATGTAAAATACCTTTAGATCTTCTTTGTCTGATGTGCTGATTGAATTCATCATCAATGATGTATGACTTTCATTCTGTGTGTCATTTGCATAGTTGTAGTAGGTGGTGTTGTAGGATTGATTCTGTCCCCAACTTCTTCCTCCACCTCTACCATAGCCTCCTCTTTGACTTTGTCTACCTCTTTGAAAATTACTTTGATATCTTCCACCTCGACCTCTGCTATTGTTGTTTTGATTCTGGTTTGATCCTTGTTGGTTGTGCCAACAGTCATGAGCCAAATGATTACTCAATCCACAGATCCAGCAAGCCTTTTTGTTGTTATTTTGATTACCTCTTCCTCTTCCAAAACCTCTTGCTCTTCCTCTGCCAGTGCCTTTACCTCTTGCATAATAAGCTTGAGAATTAGACTCCTCTTCATCCTTTGCTTTACCTTTATCTCCTTTCTTCTTATTCTTCATGTACATTGCAGAACTTTGACCTTTATCTCCATCTCCCTTCAAGTCTTGCTCATATGTGAGCATCAAACCAAGCAACTGGTTCAAATCTGGAACATAATGATTTAATGAAAGTTCTGTTGATAAGACAAAAGGTTTCCACCTTTCATCCCCTCTCAAGCCTGCAAGTAGTTGAGCAATCAATCTGTGATCTTCAACATCTTCATCTATGGATCCAAGACTATCTGCTAGATCCTTCATCTTAGTGACATAATCACTAATGGTTTGACTTGGCTTCTTCTTGAATGTTGTAAACTCTGACCATAGACTTGCTTTCCGTGCTTTAGTAGTGCTTTGGAAATGATATTCCAATGCATTCCATATATCTTCTGATGATTCCAATCCTCTGATGTGTGGTAGCAAATGATCTGAGATTGTATTGTAGATGTATGCTTTTGCACTTGCATCCTTAAAGCATCAAGTTCTTCTTTCTTTGGTCGGCTTTCATCTTCGAATACTGGCTTCTCTTCTTCACCTGTTACATATACCATGAGATCCTTACTCATAAGTAAGGCTTCCATTCTCATTACCCATGCGGGGTAATTATCTCTGTCCAGTTTGTCAATGGAGATATGATCTGCCATAGTTCTTTCCTTCTGCTGCAACCTGTGAGCTTAAAGGATAAAGGATAATACCTTTTGAAGTTCTTTGTGTATGAGGATACTTCGAAAGTAATCTTTTGATGCCTTGTGTCTTCAAATGCTTCACCTTTCAAACTTTACTCGAAAACTTTACAAAACTTCTCGTACCTTTGTCGTCTTCTGATCTCGAGAATCTTTCTGCTCTGATACCACTTGTTGATGTATAAAACACCACAAGAAATGAATTAAGGTGACACTAGAACACCTCTATGGTCACCATTAACTCATTGCCACTCCAAACTTTGAGAAATGATAGCCTAAAGTGAAAACTTTGCTTCTACAGAAATTCCTAGTCACTGAAATGACATACCTTCAGTATTTTGCTAATTTCTCCTAGCTAAAGTATGCTTTCTCCATGAAACTTTATAGGCTGAAACTAGAAGAGTAGGGCTTTCCAACAAGCTATCATATGCATCAAACAGAGCTCTAGAACTCAAGTTATGGCCTTCACAAGATGACCCTGTATGACCTTCCAAAACTGGAAATTTTTGCCTGTTTTAGTATTCCTGATGTCCAAAAATAAAAAATTCGATGCCTGGCATCGAATTTCAGTCCAAGTCGATGCCGGGCATCGACTTTGAGCTTTTTCAGGCCCTTTTTCTGCACCAGAAATACTCTCTTTTACACACATATGAAGAAGACCACTTGTATGCTAGAAGTCGATGCCAGGCATCGACTTTATGCTCAAACTCGATGCCAGGCATCGAGTTGCTCCACAAACTTCATATTTTTAAAAGATTCAACAATAGTTAACACACAGAGAATGAAAAAATGACTTATCAGCCAAGATTCGATGCCAGGCATCGAATTGCTCAGAAAACTTGAATTTTTTAATTCATCACACAGTAGGCAAACATGGAGATGATGAAGAGAGGCTCATACACAGAACTTTACTCAGTTCTTCTCATAACTATAAAAAACTCAGAAGTTTTACAGATGCTTTCTCACTCAGAGAAGCCCGACTATTGTCAGTCGTATAAAATGAACTCCTTCTTCTACTTCTTCTCTCTATTCTCTCTCTCTCCTCTTCTTCTTCTCTCTCATCGCGTCAGTTAATACTAACTAACTTATATAGATTTTCTCATTCCCGTGATTTTTAAAAAACTTCTAGAACTAAAGTGAACTAACTTTACAAGTATAATACATTTGTGAATTTGTCCCTTCACATAGGCATGGGGATTTCTTCCTAAGATTTGAACTTTAAATATATGTCCAATTAGTGATTGTTTCTCCAACAGCTCCCCCTCAATCACTAATTGACATTCCCTGTTTCTTCATATCTTCTTCTTTTCTTTTACTCCTGCCATGCTTTTGAATCTGCTGGTCTTCACACCATCCAAGCTTTTTGTCATTATGTCTGCTAACTGATCTTTAGTAGAAATGTATTCCACTTCAATCTCTTTCTCCATTACCTTTTCTCTGAGAAAATGATACTGTATCTCTATGTGCTTTGTTCTTGCATGAAATACTGGATTTGCTGCAAGATAAAGTGAACTCATATTATCTCCATGTATTGTAGGTGTACCTTGATCAATGCCTAAGCTCTTGAACAATGTCTGCATCCATATGACTTCCTTAGATGCTTCCACAAGTCCTTTGTACTCTGCTTCAGTTGATGATAATGCTACTGTATGTTGTTTCTTGGAACACCAACTTACAAGCTTATCACCAATGTATATCATGTAACCATGAGTTGATCTCCTGTCATCTTGATTACCTGCCCAGTCCGAGTCACTGTAGGCTCTCAACTTCAAATCTGATGTAAAAGGATAATATAATCCTTCCTTTATAGTTCCTTTGATATATCTGAGAACTCTTTGACCTGCAATCCAATGTGGGTCCTTTGGACAATGCATGAATTGTGACAAAACTCCCACTGCATAACTAAGATCAGGTCTTGTTAGTGTAGCATAAATCAAACTACCCACAAGAGATTGATACTTCCTCATATCTTTGTAGTCTGCACCATCATATTTACTGAGCTTGTGATTAACTTCAAGTGGAGTTGAAGCTTCTCTGCAATTTTCCATATCAAACTTCTTCAACAAGTTCAGAAGATACCTTTCTTGTGACACATATATGCCATGATCTGTATAAGTAACTTCCATTCCAAGAAAGTATGATAACTTTCCTAGGTCACTGATCTTGAATTCTTTTTCAAGCAATCTCTTTACCTCCTTGATTCCTTCATCTGAAGTACCTGTGATTATAATGTCATCTACATAAATACAAATGTAGATTGTACCTTCCTCTGTTCTTTTGATAAGTAGACTTGAATCTGCTTTTGAACTTTGATATCCAAGATCATTGAGATACTTCACCAGTCTATAGTTCCAAGCTCTTGGAGCTTGCTTCAATCCATACAATGCTCTTCTCAACCTGCAAACAAAATTTGGATACCTGGAATCTATAAACCCTTGAGGTTGTTCCATGTATACCTCATCTGATATGTATCCATTCAAGAATGCATTTTTTATATCCAATTGACTTAGGGTCCATCCTTTTGAAGCTGCAATAGCAATGATTGTCCTTATAGTTGACATCTTAGCTACAGGACTGAATGTCTCATCATAATCTATGCCATAGGTCTGGGCATAGCCTTTCACCACCAATCTAGCTTTGTATCTGGCTATACTTCCATCTGCAAGCTTCTTCACTTTATAAACCCATTTATTTCCAATTACTTTCTTACCATTTGGTTTAGGAACAAGTTCCCATGTCTTGTTCTCCTCCAGTGCATTGAACTCTTCCTTCATTGCTTCTTCCCATTGCTTCTTACCTTTAGCTTCATCATAGTTCTGGGGTTCTTCATCATCTTTGACCATATATGCATAGTTCTTCTGAGTTATGTAAGAAGTATCATAAGAATACCTTTCTGGTTGTCTCCTTGTCCTGCTTGACCTTCTTGGTTCACATTCTTCATAAGTTTCTGGATACACCTCTTCATCAAATATAGGAGCTTCTTCATTCATTCTTGTTAATCCACTTCTGGATGTACTTGCTTGCATATAATCTTCATCTCTATTCACCTGCACAATTGATTTTCCTTTCTCACATCTTCTTACCTCTTCTTCAAATTCTTCAGCTGTATGACTTTGATCTGCATACCAACTTTTCTGTTCATCAAATGTAACATCTCTAGAAACAATAAATTGTTTGGTTAGAGGATTCCACAATCTGTAACCCATCTGCTTTTCATCATAACCAATGAACACATATTTTTCTGCCTTTGGTTCAAGTTTATGCCTAAGTTGTGATGGCACATAAGCATATGCAATTGATCCAAACACTCTACAATGATCTAGTGTTGGTTTCTTACCCCACCAAGCTTCATATGGAGTCATTCCATTCAGAGCTACACATGGTAATCTATTCACAAGATATGTAGCTGTATTTACAGCCTCAGCCCAAAGATAATTTGGACAGTTCTTCTCCTTTAGCATAGCTCTAGCAAACTCAACCAAAGTCCTGTTCCTTCTTTCTGCTACACCATTTTGTTGTGGTGTATACCTGCAAGTTATTTCTCTCTTAATACCTGCATTCCAAAGATAATCATTGAACTCTTGGGAGAAGTATTCTCCCCCTCCATCAGACCTCAGTCTCTTAAGCTTTTGACCTGTGACTCTCTCTGCATATGCATGAAAATGCTTGAAAGCTCCAAACACTTCTGATCTTTCCTTCAAAACATATAATGTTATCCATCTTGTAGCATCATCAATGAAAAGAACATAGTACCTTGAGCCACTGATAGATCCTTCTTTTGTTGGTCCCCATACATCTGTATGAATGAGCTCAAGTACTCCATCATGTTTGAAACCTTTCTTTTGAAATGGTAACCTGTGTGCTTTACCCATTTGACATGCTTCACATTTATAAACCATATGTTGACTTTGCACATTTGGTAATCCTAGTACAGACTGATTAGCAACCATAGCTTTAATTCCTCTTTCATTAAAATGTCCTAATCTCTTATGCCAGAGATCAAGTTCTGTAATCACTGCTTCACCATGTGTGAGCAAAGCTTGACCAATGTTCCCTTGCACTCTTAAAGTAAAGAGTCTACCTTCTTTCTTACCAGAGACAATCTGATTATATCCATTCTCTGGATCTTCCACAAATACTCCTTCATTTGTAAACCTGACTTGAAAACCTTTTTCAACTATCTGTCCCACACTAATCAAGTTTTTAGGTATTGTAGGAACATACAAAACATTGGTTAGCAAATCTGCTCCACTCTTGCATTTCACTTTTCCAATTGAATGTACACTATGTCTTGTATTATCACCAGTTTGAACTGTGTGACTAGAAATGCCTTTTTCCAAATCTGACATCAATTCTATGTTTCCTGACAAATGATTAGAACATCCAGAGTCAATGTAAAATACCTTTAGATCTTCTTTGTCTGATGTGCTGATTGAATTCATCATCAATGATGTATGACTTTCATTCTGTGTGTCATTTGCATAGTTGTAGTAGGTGGTGTTGTAGGATTGATTCTGTCCCCAACTTCTTCCTCCACCTCTACCATAGCCTCCTCTTTGACTTTGTCTACCTCTTTGAAAATTACTTTGATATCTTCCACCTCGACCTCTGCTATTGTTGTTTTGATTCTGGTTTGATCCTTGTTGGTTGTGCCAACAGTCATGAGCCAAATGATTACTCAATCCACAGATCCAGCAAGCCTTTTTGTTGTTATTTTGATTACCTCTTCCTCTTCCAAAACCTCTTGCTCTTCCTCTGCCAGTGCCTTTACCTCTTGCATAATAAGCTTGAGAATTAGACTCCTCTTCATCCTTTGCTTTACCTTTATCTCCTTTCTTCTTATTCTTCATGTACATTGCAGAACTTTGACCTTTATCTCCATCTCCCTTCAAGTCTTGCTCATATGTGAGCATCAAACCAAGCAACTGGTTCAAATCTGGAACATAATGATTTAATGAAAGTTCTGTTGATAAGACAAAAGGTTTCCACCTTTCATCCCCTCTCAAGCCTGCAAGTAGTTGAGCAATCAATCTGTGATCTTCAACATCTTCATCTATGGATCCAAGACTATCTGCTAGATCCTTCATCTTAGTGACATAATCACTAATGGTTTGACTTGGCTTCTTCTTGAATGTTGTAAACTCTGACCATAGACTTGCTTTCCGTGCTTTAGTAGTGCTTTGGAAATGATATTCCAATGCATTCCATATATCTTCTGATGATTCCAATCCTCTGATGTGTGGTAGCAAATGATCTGAGATTGTATTGTAGATGTATGCTTTTGCACTTGCATCCTTAAAGCATCAAGTTCTTCTTTCTTTGGTCGGCTTTCATCTTCGAATACTGGCTTCTCTTCTTCACCTGTTACATATACCATGAGATCCTTACTCATAAGTAAGGCTTCCATTCTCATTACCCATGCGGGGTAATTATCTCTGTCCAGTTTGTCAATGGAGATATGATCTGCCATAGTTCTTTCCTTCTGCTGCAACCTGTGAGCTTAAAGGATAAAGGATAATACCTTTTGAAGTTCTTTGTGTATGAGGATACTTCGAAAGTAATCTTTTGATGCCTTGTGTCTTCAAATGCTTCACCTTTCAAACTTTACTCGAAAACTTTACAAAACTTCTCGTACCTTTGTCGTCTTCTGATCTCGAGAATCTTTCTGCTCTGATACCACTTGTTGATGTATAAAACACCACAAGAAATGAATTAAGGTGACACTAGAACACCTCTATGGTCACCATTAACTCATTGCCACTCCAAACTTTGAGAAATGATAGCCTAAAGTGAAAACTTTGCTTCTACAGAAATTCCTAGTCACTGAAATGACATACCTTCAGTATTTTGCTAATTTCTCCTAGCTAAAGTATGCTTTCTCCATGAAACTTTATAGGCTGAAACTAGAAGAGTAGGGCTTTCCAACAAGCTATCATATGCATCAAACGGAGCTCTAGAACTCAAGTTATGGCCTTCACAAGATGACCCTGTATGACCTTCCAAAACTGGAAATTTTTGCCTGTTTTAGTATTCCTGATGTCCAAAAATAAAAAATTCGATGCCTGGCATCGAATTTCAGTCCAAGTCGATGCCGGGCATCGACTTTGAGCTTTTTCAGGCCCTTTTTCTGCACCAGAAATACTCTCTTTTACACACATATGAAGAAGACCACTTGTATGCTAGAAGTCGATGCCAGGCATCGACTTTATGCTCAAACTCGATGCCAGGCATCGAGTTGCTCCACAAACTTCATATTTTTAAAAGATTCAACAATAGTTAACACACAGAGAATGAAAAAATGACTTATCAGCCAAGATTCGATGCCAGGCATCGAATTGCTCAGAAAACTTGAATTTTTTAATTCATCACACAGTAGGCAAACATGGAGATGATGAAGAGAGGCTCATACACAGAACTTTACTCAGTTCTTCTCATAACTATAAAAAACTCAGAAGTTTTACAGGTGCTTTCTCACTCAGAGAAGCCCGACTATTGTCAGTCGTATAAAAATGAACTCCTTCTTCTACTTCTTCTCTCTATTCTCTCTCTCTCTCTTCTTCTCTCTCATCGCGTCAGTTAATACTAACTAACTTATATAGATTTTCTCATTCCCGTGATTTTTAAAAAACTTCTAGAACTAAAGTGAACTAACTTTACAAGTATAATACATTTGTGAATTTGTCCCTTCACATAGGCATGGGGTTTTCTTCCTAAGATTTGAACTTTAAATATATGTCCAATTAGTGATTGTTTCTCCAACACTATCGATCTATCTATTTATCTATCTATCTAAATATCTATCTATCTATCTATCTATCTATCTATCTATCTATCTATCTATCTATCTATCTATCTATCTATCTATCTATCTATCTATCTATCTATCTATCTATCTATCTATCTATCTATCTATCTATCTATCTATCTATTCTATCTATCTATCTATCTATCTATCTA
>CM035416.1:50011543-50014126 GCA_020310875.1 Ceratopteris richardii | reverse complement strand
TGACTTCCTTAGCTGCTTCCACAAGTCCTTTGTACTCTGCTTCAGTTGATGATAATGCTACTGTATGTTGTTTCTTTGAACACCAACTTACAAGCTTATCACCAATGTATATCATGTAACCATGAGTTGATCTTCTGTCATCCTGGTTACCTGCCCAGTCTGAGTCACTGTAGGCTCTCAACTTCAAATCTGATGTAAAAGGATAATATAATCCTTCGTTTATAGTTCCTTTGATATATCTGAGAACTCTTTGACCTGCAATCCAATGTGGGTCCTTTGGACAATGCATGAATTGTGACAAAACTCCCACTGCATAACTAAGATCAGGTCTTGTTAGTGTAGCATAAATCAAACTACCCACAAGAGATTGATACTTCCTCATATCTTTGTAGTCTGCACCATCATGTTTACTAAGCTTGTGATTAACTTCAAGTGGAGTTGAAGCTTCTCTGCAATTTTCCATATCAAACTTCTTCAATAGATTTAGAAGATACCTTTCTTGTGATACATATATGCCATGATCTGTATAAGTGACTTCCATTCCAAGAAAGTATGATAACTTTCCTAGGTCACTGATCTTGAATTCTTTTTCAAGCAATCTCTTTACCTCCTTGATTCCTTCATCTGAAGTACCTGTGATTATAATGTCATCTACATAAATACAAATGTAGATTGTACCTTCCTCTGTTCTTCTGATAAGTAGACTTGGGTCTGCTTTTGAACTTTGATATCCAAGATCATTGAGATACTTCACCAGTCTATAGTTCCAAGCTCTTGGAGCTTGCTTCAATCCATACAATGCTCTTCTCAACCTGCAAACAAAATTTGGATACCTGGAATCTATAAACCCTTGAGGTTGTTCCATGTATACCTCATCTGATATGTATCCATTCAAGAATGCATTTTTTATATCCAATTGACTTAGGGTCCATCCTTTTGAAGCTGCAATAGCAATGATTGTCCTTATAGTTGACATCTTAGCTACAGGACTGAATGTCTCATCATAATCTATGCCATAGGTCTGGGCATAGCCTTTCACCACCAATCTAGCTTTGTATCTGGCTATACTTCCATCTGCAAGCTTCTTCACTTTATAAACCCATTTATTTCCAATAACTTTCTTACCATTTGGTTTAGGAACAAGTTCCCATGTCTTGTTCTCCTCCAGTGCATTGAACTCTTCCTTCATTGCTTCTTCCCATTGCTTTTTACCTTTAGCTTCATCATAGTTCTGAGGTTCTTCATCATCTTTGACCATATATGCATAGTTCTTCTGAGTTATGTAAGAAGTATCATAAGAATACCTTTCTGGTTGTCTCCTTGTCCTGCTTGACCTTCTTGGTTCACATTCTTCATAAGTTTCTGGATACACCTCTTCATCAAATATAGGAGCTTCTTCATTCATTCTTGTTAATCCACTTCTGGATGTACTTGCTTGCATATAATCTTCATCTCTATTCACCTGCACAATTGATTTTCCTTTCTCACATCTTCTTACCTCTTCTTCAAATTCTTCAGCTGTATGACTTTGATCTGCATACCAACTTTTCTGTTCATCAAATGTAACATCTCTAGAAACAATAAATTGTTTGGTTAGAGGATTCCACAATCTGTAACCCATCTGCTTTTCATCATAACCAATGAACACATATTTTTCTGCCTTTGGTTCAAGTTTATGCCTAAGTTGTGATGGCACATAAGCATATGCAATTGATCCAAACACTCTACAATGATCTAGTGTTGGTTTTTTACCCCACCAAGCTTCATATGGAGTCATTCCATTCAGAGCTGCACATGGTCATCTATTCACAAGATATGTAGCTGTATTTACAGCCTCAGCCCAAAGATAATTTGGACAGTTCTTCTCCTTTAGCATAGCTCTAGCAAACTCAACCAAAGTCCTGTTCCTTCTTTCTGCTACACCATTTTGTTGTGGTGTATACCTGCAAGTTATTTCTCTCTTAATACCTGCATTCCGAAGATAATCATTGAACTCTTGGGAGAAGTATTCTCCCCCTCCATCAGACCTCAGTCTCTTAAGCTTTTGACCTGTGACTCTCTCTGCATATGCATGAAAATGCTTGAAAGCTCCAAACACTTCTGATCTTTCCTTCAAAACATATAATGTTATCCATCTTGTAGCATCATCAATGAAAAGAACATAATACCTTGAGCCACTGATAGATCCTTCTTTTGTTGGTCCCCATACATCTGTATGAATGAGCTCAAGTACTCCATCATGTTTGAATCCTTTCTTTTGAAATGGTAACCTGTGTGCTTTACCCATTTGACATGCTTCACATTTATAAACCATATGTTGACTTTGCACATTTGGTAATCCTAGTACAGACTGATTAGCAACCATAGCTTTAATTCCTCTTTCATTGAAATGACCTAATCTCTTATGCCAGAGATCAAGTTCTGTAATCACTGCTTTACCATGTGTGAGCAAAGGTTGACCAATGTTTCCTTGCACTCTTAAAGTAAAGAGTCTACCTTCTTTCTTACCAGAGACAATCTGATTATATCCATTCTCTGGATCTTCCACAAATACTCCTTCATTTGTAAACCTGACTTGAAAAC
>CM035416.1:49996543-49999043 GCA_020310875.1 Ceratopteris richardii | reverse complement strand
AGAAGAAGGCCTCACAATCAATCTCTGATTATGTGACAAAGATGAAGGACATTGCAGATTCTCTAGGTGCAGTGGATGAAGATATTGAAGAAGATAAATTGGTAAGACAAATTGTCACAGGGCTAAGAGGAGATGAGAAGTGGAAGCCTTTTATTTTGTCTACAGAACTTTCATTAGATCACTTCACTCCTGATTTGAATCAATTGTTAGGTCATATGCTAACTTTTGAGAATGATGTCAAAGGAGATGTTGATAAGAGTGCAGGTCATGCAATGTACTCTAAGGACAAGAAGAAAACTAACAAAGGGAAGCAACAATCAGGTGAAGAAGAAGGTACTTCAAACCAAGCAAATTTCATAAGAGGAAAAGGAAATGGCAGAAGTAGAGGAAGAGGCAGACACAACAAAGATAATGCAAGAGCTTGTTGGATATGTGGTGAGACCAATCATCTATCTCATGATTGTTGGCACAATAATCAGAATAATAGTAATTATCAGAACTTTAACCAAAGAGCAAGAGGTGGTAGATTTCATAGAGGAAACTTCAGAGGTAGAGGTGGTAGGAATTCTTTTGGAAGAGGTGGAGGAAGAAGCTTCCAAAATCAATCCTATAATAACACCTACTATAACTATGCATCAGATCAGAAGGAGGATTCGACTCTCATTATGAATGCAACATATGAAACTTCACATGAGGACATGAGAGTGTTTTACATTGATTCAGGATGTAGTAATCATTTAAGTGGAAATATTGCTTTGATGACTGACTTAGATCATAATGCAATTAATCATACAGTTCAGAAAGGTGATAATACAAAGCATAAGGTAAAGTCAATTGGTTCAGTTAAGGCTAAAGATGGGAGCACTCTTCTGAGTAAGGTACTTTATGTTCCCACAATTCCAAAGAATTTGATCAGTGTAGGTCAAATTGTGGAAAAAGGATATGAGGTAAGATTCACCAATGATGGAGTCTATGTTGAAGACCCTAGTCAAGGGTATAAACAGGTTGTTACAGGAAAGAAAGAAGGAAGGCTCTTCACATTGAAGGTACAAGGAAATGTTGGATATGCTATGTTCACATATGGAGAGCAGAAGGTGTCAGAATTGGATCTTTGGCATAAAAGACTTGGACACTTCAATGAAAGAGGTATCAAAGAAATGATTAACAATGATTCAGTGCTTGGGTTGCCTAACATTGCAGGTCAACACATGACATACAGATGTGAGGCATGTCAATTAGGTAAGGCTCATAAGCAATCCTATTCCAAGCATGGGTTTATGTATTCAGAAAAACTTGAGTTAGTGCATACAGATGTGTGGGGTCCTTCAAAGGACTTTGGTATAAATGGTTCAAGATATTATGTCATATATGTTGATGATGCTACCAGATGGATCACAATTTATGTGATTAAAGAAAAGTGAGAAGTGTTTAATACTTTTAGACATTATCATGCATATGCAGAAAGGATTACAGGTCAAAAATTGAAGAGACTAAGGTCAGATGGAGGGGGAGAGTATTTTTCAAATGAATTCAATGATTACTTGTGGAATGCAGGTATAAAGAGAGAAGTTACTTGCAGGTACTCTCCTCAACAAAATGGGGTAGCAGAAAGAAGAAATAGGACTCTTGTTGAGTTTGCAAGGTCCATGATGAAAGAGAAAAATTGCCCAAATTATTTGTGGGCAGAGGCTGTAAATACAGCTACATATTTGGTCAATAGATTGCCTTGTAAAGTTTTGCAAGGTATGACACCATATGAAGCTTGGTGGGGTAAGAAACCTACCTTGGATCATTGCAGAATATTTGGATGTTTGGCATATGCATATGTGCCATCTCAATTGAGGCATAAGTTGGAGCCTAAAGCAGAAAAGTATGTATTCATTGGTTATGATGATAAACAAATGGGATACAGGTTGTGGAGTCCATCCACAAAGCAATTCCTTGTATCCAAGGATGTTACATTTGATGAGCAAGGTACTTGGTATGCAGGTAAATATAATGTACATACAGATGTTGAAGAAGTAGTGGATCAAAGGAAAGGTAAAGCAAAGATTCAATTACTTGATGAGAATGAGAATAATGAAGTACAGGTTGAAGTTGAAGACAGGCCAAGGTTTGATCCAGAATGTGATGAACCAGAGACTTCAAGAAGTGCAGAAGTTAGGAGGTCATCTAGGCACAAATGGCAACCTACAAGGTATAGCTATGACACCTCATTCTTGACTACTAAAGATTATGCTTATTTGATAAAAGCAGATGAAGATCCATCTACATATGATGAAGCCAAAGGCAAGAGAAATTGGGAAGAAGCTATGCAAGAGGAGTATGATGCATTGATAGAGAATCAGACTTGGGATCTGGTTCCTAAACCTAATAGCCAGAAAATTATTGGATGTAAGTGAATTTACAAAACAAAAAGATTTGCAGATGGAAGTGTGTCTAGGTACAAAGCTAGACTTGTTGTGAAAGGGTATGCACAGACATATGGAGTGGACTATGA
>CM035416.1:49986543-49989043 GCA_020310875.1 Ceratopteris richardii | reverse complement strand
ATATAGAAACATAATTGCAGGTAAAAAGGAAGGAAGATTGTTCACTCTCAAAGTCCAAGGTAATGTGGGACATGCATTGTTTACCTATGGAGGTCAAAAGGTGTCTGAATTAGACCTATGGCATAAGAGGCTAGGTCATTTCAATGAGAGAGCTATAAAGGAGATGTCAAAGAATCAGGTGGTGCTTGGATTGCCAAACATTGAAGGGCAACATATGGTGTACAAGTGTGAAGCTTGTCAACTAGGTAAAGCACATAAAAGTTCTTATAACAAAACAGGATACAAGTATTCAAATATGCTTGAATTGGTTCATACAGATGTATGGGGTCCCTCAAGGGACTATAGCATAAATGGATCTAGATATTATGTGTTGTTTGTTGATGATGCAACCAGGTGGATTACTTTGTATGTAATCAAGGACAAATCAGAAGTCTTCAAGACATTCAAACACTTTCATGCTTATGCAGAAAGGATCACAGGACAAAAGCTCAAGAGGTTAAGATCAGATGGAGGGGGAGAGTATTTCTCAAAAGAGTTTGATGATTATTTGTGGAATGCAGGTATCAAAAGAGAAGTGACTTGCAGGTACTCTCCTCAACAAAATGGAGTAGCAGAAAGGAGGAATAGGACTCTTGTAGAGTTTGCAAGAGCCATGATGAAGGAAAAGAATTGTCCAAATTACTTATGGGCAGAGGCCATTAACACTGCAACATACCTTGTGAATAGGTTGCCTTGCAAAGCTTTGGATGGAGGAACCCCTTATGAAGCATGGTGGGGTAAGAAGCCTAGTCTTGATCATTGTAAAGTATTTGGATGTATTGCATATGCTTATGTTCCTTCACAATTAAGACATAAGCTAGAACCAAAGGCAGAGAAGTATGTGTTTATTGGATATGATGATAGACAGATGGGTTATAGGTTGTGGAGTCCATCCACAAAGCAATTTCTTGTTACTAAAGATGTAACATTTGATGAGCAAAACATGTGGTATACAGGATTACCAAATGAGTATGCAGGTGTTGAAGAAATACAAAGGAAAGGAAAGGCAAAGGTAAAAGTTTGTGAAGAAATTGTTGATGAAGTTGACTCTAGATGTAGAGTGCAGGATCATGTAGAAGAAGGGCCAAGATTTGATCCAGAATCAAATGAGGCTGAAACTTCAAGAAGTGCAGAAATCAGGAGATCTACAAGGGAAAGGAAAGAACCTATAAGGTATAGTTATGATACATCTTTCCTAACAACAAAAGATTATGCCTACATTGTGAAAACAGAAGAAGATCCAACTACTTATGAAGAAGCCAAAGGTAAACAGAATTGGAAGAAGGCAATGCAAGAAGAGTATGATGCTCTACTTGAAAATGAAACTTGGGAATTAGTACCAAGACCAAAGAATCAGGAAGTCATTGGATGCAAGTGGGTATATAAAACAAAGAGGTTTGCAGATGGTAAGGTGTCTAGATATAAGGCTAGACTTGTGGTTAAAGGTTATGCCCAAACTTATGGGGTAGATTATGATGAGACCTTTAGTCCTGTTGCTAAGATGTCTACAATTAGGACATTGATTGCTATTGCTACTTGCAAGGGATGGAAATTATCACAATTGGATGTGAAGAATGCATTTCTTAATGGTTACATTGCAGATGAAGTATATATGGAGCAACCAGAAGGCTTTATGGAATCAATTGGATCAGATTATGTGTGTAAGCTCAAGAGAGCTTTATATGGGTTGAAGCAAGCCCCAAGAGCTTGGAATTACAGATTGGTCAAGTTCTTGAATGAATGTGGGTTTCAAGCATCAAAGGCAGATAGTAGCTTGCTAGTGAAGGCAAGTGAAAATGGATATATTTACATGTGCATTTATGTTGATGATATTATTGTTACAGGAACAGATGCTCAAGGAATCAATGAACTCAAGAAGCAAATAGAGAAGGAGTTTAAGATAAGTGACTTGGGAAACTTATCTTATTTTCTAGGAATGCAGATTGTGTATACTCAACATGGAGTATATGTTTCACAAGAAAGATACTTGCAGAATCTTCTAGTCAAGTTTAATATGGAAGATTGCAGGACCTCAACTACACCATTGGAGGTAAATCATAAACTAAGCAGGTATGGAGGTGAAGAGTTCAATGACATGAAGAAATATCAGAGTTTGGTAGGTAGTCTAATCTATGCTACCTTGACAAGACCAGATCTATCATATGCAGTAGGTGTGTTGTCACAATTCATGCATTGTCCAAAGAAGACTCATTGGATTGCAGCCCAAAGGGTACTCAGATATATCAAGGGAACCCTAAGTGAAGGTTTGTATTATGGTTTCACTTCTGACACAAGAATCAAAGTGTTTAGTGATGCAGATTGGGCAGGTGACTCAGATGATAGAAGGTCTACCCATGGATATCTATGTTATGTTGGAGACAAGTTAGTGTCTTGGTGTTCAAAGAAGCAACACACAGTTGCTTTATCATCCACAGAAGCTGAGTATAAGGGAATGGTAGAA
>CM035416.1:49951543-49974043 GCA_020310875.1 Ceratopteris richardii | reverse complement strand
GCACATGTCTGTAATTGTGGGTGTGTGTGTATGTAAGTGTGTGTGTGTGTGGGTGCATGTGTATGTGAGTGTACATGTAAGAGTTTGCGTGCTCATGTGTGTATGTGTGTTGAGCATGTGTATGCGTGATGCTAGTGCGTGTGTGCTGTGTGTGTGTGTGTGTGAGGATATGTGCATGTGTGTGAGGATGTGCATGTTTGTATGTGAAGGGTGTGGGTGTGTGTGTGTGGAAGTGTGTGTGTGTTGCATGTGTGAGTGTGTGAAAGTGAATATATGTGTATGTATGTGTGAATGGATATGTGTGTATGTAAGCAATCGTGCGCTATGCGTGCAAAAAGTGAGGGGGGAGTGCATAGGAGTGAGCGGGGGCGGGGGGTGCGGGAGGCAGCGGGGTGAGGGACTCGGCGGGGAGCTACTGCGGGTGGGCGGGGTGGCAGAACAGAGGGGGCGGGGGGTGCGGGTGGACGGGTGTGCGGGAGGGTGGTGCGGGTGGGCGGGGGTGCGGGAGGGTGCGGGGCAGCGGGAGGGGGAAGAGAGAGAGATAGAAGGAGGGCACGCGGGGGCGGGATGGCGGAGCTGCGGGGGTGCGGGTGGGCGGGGGTGCGGGAGGGTGGGCGTGCGGGAGGGGAGAGAGAGAGAGAGAGAGAGAGAGAGAGAGAGAGAGAGAGAGAGAGAGAGAGAGAGAGAGAGAGAGAGAGAGAGAGAGAGAGAGAGAGAGAGAGAGAGAGAGAGAGAGAGAGAGAGAGAGAGAGAGAGAGGGAGGGTGGGCGGGTGGGTGGGCGGGAGGGTGGGCGGGAGGGTGGGCGTGCGGGAGGGGGAAGAGAGAGAGAGAGAGAGAGAGAGAGAGAGAGAGAGAGAGAGAGAGAGAGAGAGAGAGAGAGAGAGAGAGAGAGAGAGAGAGAGAGAGAGAGAGAGAGAGAGAGAGAGAGAGAGAGAGAGAGAGAGAGAGAGAGAGAGAGAGAGAGAGAGAGAGAGAGAGAGTGGGGGAGGGAGGGAGGGAGGGTGGGTGGGTGGGTGGGCGGGAGGGTGGGCGTGGGGGAGGAGAGAGAGAGAGAGAGAGAGAGAGAGAGAGAGAGAGAGAGAGAGAGAGAGAGAGAGAGAGAGAGAGAGAGAGAGAGAGAGAGAGAGAGAGAGAGAGAGAGAGAGAGAGAGAGAGAGAGAGAGAGAGAGAGACGGAGTGTTGGCAGTAGCCTTGGTACATCAGGACCTACAAGACGTGAAAGTCAAAGAAGGGAGTCAGAGCGAAGGGACAGCACAAGCAAACAGGGCAGTCAAAGAAGATCTGGCAAGTAGGCCAATATTTTTTCAAGACATTAATGCAAATCAGAGAGATGGACATGCAGGGAAGAAGAGCAAGTAGGGAGCTTGAAGATATGTATGGCAGATCACTAGAAGAAATTCCTACAACAACAGTGATTTTTATCACTAATAATCATTGTAAATCTCATTTCACATTTTTGTAGCTCCATTTTGTGCAAGCCAAGGAGTCCTTGAGCTTGAGGAGCCTTAGAAGTAGTTGCGTACCAATTTTCATAATTTTTAGATCTCGTTTGAGCCCCCAAATAAGCCCTGGAACCTAATTTTTAACTAGGCCGGACACTAGGTCTGGACAGGGCCAAAAGCTAGTCAAAAACTATAAAAGGAGCTAGAGAGCTCATTTTTGGGGTTAGATTGTAATTGAAACGAACTTGTAAGAGCATTTTGAAAGTAAACTAAAAGCTCCATTGATTCTCACTCTTTGTCTTGCCTTGTGTGCGCGTGTGTGTGTATGTGTGTGCACGCTTGTGTGCTCCTCACTCACGCACTTGTGCCGCCACTTGCTCGAGGTCTTCATACCATCCTCACGTCTTCCCGGATTGACATTAAAGGAGGTGCTACTCATCATTGAGCTACACCAAATTTTGGCGCCGTTGCCGGGGATCGAGCCTTGAGGACGAGCGTGTGATGGTAAGACGTAGAGTTGACGCGTTGGAGTTGTAGGTATTTTCTTCACTCTCATCGATTTTCTTTTACTTTCTTCACCATCTTCATCATCATCATCATCATCACCATCTCCCACGTCCATCTCCATCATCGCGAAAAATTTCAGTTTTTTGACTATATTCCCATCTCCACCTCATTTCCCTCATTTCACTTGTGAGAGAGAGCGAGAGAGCGAATTTGCATGTGCTGTTTTTTGCATGTTTTGTGAGCTTTCTGCAGGTACAGGCCGCATCATCATCCCCAGCACTCTACGCAGGTCCATTGAGAGCAACTGAGAGCGTACAAAGCAAGGTTTCTTTGCAAGCTTGAGAACCGGGTTCTTGAGCACCATAAAGCAAGGGATCAACAAGTAAGGTTGGATTATTCTCAACTCCCTCTGTCATTTCCTAGCTCAAGCTAAGAACGAGTAGAGATAGGAGTAAGTCAGGGCGACGATAGGCAGTTATCAAGTTGAAGACTACCTAAAAACTCAAGTTCAAGTTAAAAACATAATCTCTGTACTGTCAATAACCTAAAGGAAAAGAATCTAACGTGGAACGATCAACCTAAAATACGAAGAACATTCAAGTGTTCCTGACGACGTGATATCAGACAAGACCATAAACACAATAATTAATTAAAAAGAATCAAGTGACTGGTACCAATTGATCGGCAACGAGGTTGTACTCTGGAAAAAATTGGGCTAACCAGTTAGGCATATGAACCTTAGATCAGGACGACACCTAGCAAGAGAGAGACAAAGCCTTAGGTCTTCAGAGGCTAGTGTCAATCACACTGCAAGGTCTTGGGCCCAGCAGTTGAGCCACCACTCATACTACCCTAGCTCTGAGACCAGTGAGTCAGAAATGTCTCAAGGCATGGACAGACCCACGGGAAGTTCAGGAGTGCCTTACCTATAC
This sequence comes from Ceratopteris richardii, assembly GCA_020310875.1. NCBI lineage: Eukaryota > Viridiplantae > Streptophyta > Polypodiopsida > Polypodiales > Pteridaceae > Ceratopteris > Ceratopteris richardii. The sequence goes on along the minus strand of CM035416.1, from coordinate 49,971,161 downwards.
AGGGTAGAAGGCCCTTACAAAACGCAGCTGGAGTACCTTAGGACCAACCGATTAGGTGCTAGCATCTATGAGGACGGCCTAGGAAGATCCGTGGTCCAGATTAAAAACCCTGACCAATCTATAGGACTAGAACATCCAGCTGTCAAGTTTGAAAATGGTGCATACCTGGACAAAGAAGGAACTATATATGTTGTCACTAGTCACCCTGATAGGACAGATGACTTCGGGAATGTAATCTCAGAAGCGGACTTAGGTGACCTAGAACAAGGGAACATGGATGCGGAACCTAGAACCCCTCGAGGTAAATCAGTTCTCACTAGGATTATCACGCCTGAATGGGTCCCCCAAGACAACAAGAGCATAGAGTTGCTCCTCAATCGAGAAACTGATGAAGCCTTTTGGAGGTATAAGTCTAATCAGCCAACAGACATAGGAAATATCATGATCTATGAGTTTAAGGATCCGGATAGCCCAGGCAGAGTGACCTACTTAGATCATGCTTCAGAACGGATCTTTGTGGTGACAGAAAATGATAGGCATGCCTACACTTGGAAGGGTGAATTTATTTTTCCCCAACCAAGATCAAATGTATCCTATGGTCACCCTGGGGCTGGAGCTTCCCAAGCTCATGGTACGCAAAGAGACAGAAGTAAAGATAGACCAGAAGTAAGTTTTGCCAACCCAGTAGGCAGAGAAAGAACGAGAACAGAGACGAATAGGGTAGAACTTGAGATGCATAGAGCCCACAGGAACCAAAGAAATGTAGATGGATTCCCTCTGCCAAGGCCTAGAGAGCACACAAGAACTTTGAGACCCACCCAGCTAGTCAAGTCCATGAAGAATTACTTTGACGGCACAGGAGATCCCTATGATCATGTGGCGGAGTTCAAGCAAGTCTTGAGAGCCGAACAAGTTGAGGATCTATTCACGCAGTACAATGCCTTCGGTCTAACCCTTAGGAACACAGCACTTACATGGTTTCAGCCATTGGATGAGCGCCAGTTCAGGAGCATAGACCAACTCCTAGAGGCATTTATCGTAGAGTTCTCTAAGAGCGGCATAAGACACAATACCTCCTCATTGATTCACAGCTTCAAACAGACCCCCCAAGAGACTGTCAGATTGGCCGGAAGAAGATTTAGACAATATCTTGAAAGGTGCCCTATTTCAGAACTACCCACATCTGCTAAACAAGTAGCCTTATTCCTTGATGGATTGCTGAGTACGAAATTGAGATCCTATGTGTATCTGAAGGACCCTAGGACCATAGAAGAATGTGTACGCATGTGCATTGACATTGAAGATAACCTAGGGGAAGAGCTAGAGCTTTCCAAAATCTACAAAGATTCAGATAGTGCATCTAGCCACTCTTCCACGCAATCTACATCAATTGAGGAACTCGCGGAAAAAGTAGCTCAGAAATTAGGTGTAACTAGCAAACAAATCCCAAGGTTTGCCCCTGTGAAAAGATGCTATACTTGCGGTGGCGACCACATGGCCAATGTGTGTCCCATTATGGCCCAACCCCAAGTTAACCCTAGTAGCCAGTACTGCACCATAGAACGGAAGTACACAAACCACACTGCGCAAGATTGCCCATACAACAAGCAGGCAGTTAGGCAACCCTACCCTCAACCCTACCAACAAGGCAGATACCAGAACCAGTATCCTCCACCACCACAATATGCTAGACCCCAACAAACCTACCAACCACAATATCAGGCCCAACAGAGACCCCAACCGGTACTAGCTCAACAGCCCCCAAACCCTGCTAACGTGATTCCAGTAAAGTATGTTGTTGCAGAAGAAAACCTGAACAGGGCCATAGTACCAGTAACCCCATTGATCTCGGAAAATGACCCAAGTGACCATAGCTTTGATTCTACACATGTCGATAGTCCCCAGGCTTACTACATGCAGTCTCCAGAACATGGTGAGTCTTACTATAGTGAGGAACCAAGTGAACCTAGTTGGGAGTCAGATTACACGAACGTCATGTATGCAAACCCCAACCCCAGGCCTCAACCTAGGCAAGTAAGACCTCCATTCCCAAGAGGACCGTGCTACAGATGCCAAGGAGATCATCTCATCCGTGATTGTCCCTTACCCCCACCTACACAACCCCAGTCAGTGACTATCCAAGGTTTTTGCCAAGATTGTGGAAAAGAGCATCTTTTACGAGATTGCCCAAAGAACCCCAATAACATGCCAAAAATCACTCCGATCAATGTGATTGGTTTGGTTGTAGATTCCTCTGGAAGCGTCACTTCCACTGCACCAGTGCAGGTAGTCACTAGAGCTCAGGCATTGCAGCAAAACCAAGAGACAAACCAGGATAAGAACTCAGTGGCTAGTGAAACCGAGAGCATAACAAAGAAAAGGACTAGAGCATGGAAAGATAGTCGGGAAAGAATGAAAAGACAATGGGCTAAAAAGATGAGTGAACTTGAGGAAAGCATAAGAGAAACCAAAGCTAGGATAACTGAAATCACCTCTCAAATCCCCTCTCACAATACCCCGCCGCCACCCCTACCATCTCCATCTGACCCACCACCTTCCCCACCACGTCATACGATTCCACCACCCCCTAGAGTAGGATCAGTTCTAGCAGATCCCACTCCTGAAGACCTAAACATGATGCTTAAAGCATACCAGGCCAGAATCCAAGAAGGGCCAAACGTCACGGATCATGACAAGTGCTATCCTAGAGCTGACCTAGAGATAGAAAGAACCAAACTGTGCGCGAAAATGGTCGCATTGGCTCAGACTATGTTTGAAGCCAGTCGCCTTTTCAATTACTCGGGCTCAGCCAAGACACAATTACACTTGGATGGATTCCTAGAAAAGTTAGAGAGGATAATTGCCAGATCTGACAAGGAAGAAAAAAATCAGGAGAAAGAAAAAGCAAGCAAAAACCTGAGCCATTCCCCATCGGAAGTTTATGCAGCCAATTCCACTGAACCAGACAACTTCCCCTCCTTAGAAAGATTAGAGAGGCTAACTGCACAGCCAGAAAAGGAGCCTATCCCTCAAAAAAAGGAAAGGGCAAGAGAACGGATAAGCCAGCCTCTTCAGGAAGCTCATGTGCCTCCTCAAGGAGCCTATCTTCCTCCCCAAAGGTCACAGGTGCCTCCCTCGAAAGCTTATGTACCTCCACAGGTAACCCACATTCCTTCCCAGAGAGCGTATGAGCCTGTGCGGAAAAGTAATAGCATAAGTAATCCTCCCCAAGAAGCTTGTGCTTCAGCTATCTATGACAACGAGGAAAGAGCCAACGATAGGATAAGCCCTCCTTCCCAGGTAGCATATGTACCTAATTCTACGGAGCCAGACACTTCTTCTTCTATGAATCGGTTTGCACCAGACTTCCTACGAGAGATTCAAGAAGACAAATGGGATAACGAAAGTGAGGTCGCCCCTCCTTTTGAACTGGTGGACGATGCACACGACCAATTTCCACAAGACATCCCATCAATTTACGGGGAACATGAGTGTGCTCAATCTCATGAGAGATTGGACTTTGAGTCTAATTCCATACAGGAGCTACCCCACTTCACAGGCCCATGGGAAGCAAAGTCCACGTGTATGAGAACACCCACAGTCATGGTAAGGAACGACGACTCAGTCATACCAAGGAACACGGAGGTAGTAACGAACACCAAGGTGCAGCGCAATCTCACTTTGAAAGAACTGCCTGAGGATAGACCAAACGCGGGGAAATATGCAGCCAGTCGAGTAACTGAAGTTGCAAAACCTCATTCCCGGGTAGGATCCCACAGGACAGTGCCAGAAATTCCCTTAGATAAGATAGGAGATATGTGCGAAGGTGAAGAAGGGAACACCTATCTTCCCATTACCTACCAGGAGTACACTACCAAGGCAATTTTGGACTCAGGTGCAGGAGTTGCAATTGCCACCACCTCCTTATGGAAGCGTTGGGGCAAGCCAGCACTCAGGCCAACGAGAATGAAATTGCAAATGGCAGATGGTCACATAGAGAGACCCCTAGGATTGCTAGAAGGAATAACTCTCACCACTTGTGGTGTCGAGTTTGAACATACCTTTGCCATATGTGACTTCAGCAAAAATCATGCCTATGAGATGATTTTGGGAAGACCATTCATGCGACAGTTGCAAGTGGTACAGGATTGGGGGACCAATTCTTTGTACCTGCAGCACTTAGGTGTTACAACCAAAGTCAATCTCAAGGATTATTCTCATAGAGATGTCCCTCCTATCCAATGGAATCCCATCCATAGAGCCAAAGATGATACAGAATCGGTGCATTCCATAGGGTCTGGATCCTCATGGATGCATGAAGATACTCACTTATGGATGTGCAAGGTAGCAGTAGAAGAAGAGAAGAGAGAAAAGGCCAGAGAAATAGGTGCAAACGAAACCCATAGACCCATTCAAGACCCAGCCTATGCACCTGTAGTTTTTCCAGACGAGGAATTTGAACCCCATGGCTGGGCAGAAATTTTAGCAACAATGGACGTAGCCATCAATGAAGAACAATGGACACCTCACTGTGATGAGGATGGCTATGATATCTCAGTCTTCTCCATAGAGCCAATCATGGGAGAGGCAGTTCTAGAAGAATGCGAACCTAGCCCTGATGCATTTGAGGATGCAAGTGACTCCGATCTAGAGTCAATCATTATGGACCCACCATTTGCATCAGATGAAGAATATTTCCATGAAGTAGAATTTCAACCCCAGAGGCATGGAGAGGTTACAAATGATGTAAGATTAGCAACCCATATGACCCCGAAGGAAGAAGGAAAGAAACGAAAGAAGAAAGAAGTCTCACCAGAGGAGGAAGAATCTTTGTTTGAGGTCCCGGAAAATTTTAAGAAGTATGAGATAGATGACAGGAGAGTCATGATAAGAATGCCTAAACGAGAAGCACAATCAGGAGAGGCCTATGATAACAAAGAAACTACCAAGAAAATCGTAGTGGCCCTAGAAGAAGGAGAGGAGAGATGCACGTATATAGGCCATGACCTGACAGAAGAAGAAGAGCACGAATTGATTGCCTTGCTAAGAGAATACAGAGATGTATTCGCTTGGAGTTACAAGGATTTGAAAGGGGTTGACCCGGACATATGCTCGCACACCATCCCCATGACCTCAGATGCCAAACCCTCTAAGCAAAAGCCTTATACGTATAATGATAATTACGCTGCTAAGATCAAGGAAGAGATAGATAGACTGGTCGAAGCTGGATTTATCTATGAAATTGAGCACACTGAATGGGTATCCCCCATCGTAGTGGTGCCCAAGAAGAATGGCAAGCTGCGTGTGTGCATTAACTTGAAAAAGGTTAATGCCGCCACGATTCGAGATAACTATCCGCTTCCCATCACAGAACATCTCTTAGAAAGAGTGGCAGGCAAGGAAGTGTACAGCTTCCTTGATGGATTTTCGGGCTACAATCAAGTAGCCATAGCTCCAGAGGATCAGCATAAGACAGCCTTTGCCACAGAATGGGGCATTTTTGCTTTTAGAGTAATGCCATTTGGGCTTACCAATGCACCAGCGACCTTCCAAAGGCTGATGTGCCATGTGTTTAAGGAGTTCCAAAACCTGGATTATTCACTCATAGGTGATAATCTATATAAGCGCGGTAAAGATGGTTACCTGAGACTGTGTGTCCATGAAAGTGAGTATCTTAAAATCTTAGAAACTGCTCACCAAGGTGTAGCAGGAGGACACTTTGGACCAGATCGGGTAATCAAGGCAATACTATTTGCGGGCTTTTGGTGGCCTACACTTCACATGGATGCACATACCTATGTGAAACGGTGTGATGTCTGTCAAAGGACTCAGTATCCTATACGCAAAGATGAGATGCCACTGAAACCTATGATGAGTGGACGTGCATTCTCTAAGTGGGGAATAGACTTCGTAGGTCCTATTAATCCCCCAGCTAAGGGTTCTCATGCGGAATACATCATTGTGGCAACAGATTATCTCACCAAATGGGTAGAGGTAAAGGCTACAACCAAGAACGATGCTCAAACAACTGCCAAATTCTTGTTTGAGAATGTATTCACAAGATATGGGCTACCCATAGAGCTTGTAAGTGATAGAGGCACTCATTTCTTGAACGAAGTGATTGAAAATCTACTCCAAGAATTCTTGGTAATACACAAGAAGTCTGCCCCCTATCATCCTCAAGCTAATGGACAAGCTGAGAGCACTAATAAGATTTTATGCAATGTACTGACGAAATTAGTGAACACTAAACGCTCTGATTGGGACAAACAGCTACACCATGCTGTTTGGGCATACCGAGTTGCCTACAAAACGGTACTCCAAGCCACCCCCTTTCAGATGGTATTTGGCCAAAACGCTGTGTTACCCTTGGACTTCCTGATCCCTACATTGAGAGTAGCACAAGAGCACGAATGGACAGGTCATGAGCTCTCCTCTAGGATCTTTGACCTTGAACGATTAGGGGAAACGAGACTGAGAGCCGCTGCAGGGATATACGCAGCCAAGAAGAGACAGAAGGCATACTTTGATGCCCACGTGAAGGATAAAGGCTTGAAAGCAGGAGATTTAGTTTTAGTTTATACACTAAAACAACACGCCAGGAAGCTAGAAAAGAGAGGCTACGGACCTATGATCATCAATAGGATCTCCACGAGCGGAGCAGTACAACTAGCCACGTTAGAGGGTGATGTTCTCCCAAACTATATTAGCGGATGCAGAGTCAAGTTGTATCAAGAACCCCTCACGGAGGAAATGCTCAGTCGACTCAACACTGCTAAAAAACGCAAAGAGGAAGAAAAGCGAGTTAGAGAAGAAGCTCAAGCTGAAGCTTTAGAACGCATCAGAAGGATGAAATTACGAAGGCAAGGTAGAGATCAGCCTGGAGCGAATGACTATGCAGACCAAGGATTTCCTATGGCCATGTGTGAAGTTGCAGGAACAAGCTCGCATAGGATAATTGATAGACGTCCTTTCGTAACCTTAGATATAGGACACGGAAAGAGTGCAAGGACCGTAAGAGCCTTGATTGACTCAGGTGCAGCCACTAGTGCTGTTAAATTGTCTTACTGCCAAGAATTACAATTGACTGTCAATCCTGTGGAAGCATATCTTATAGGATTGGGAGGAGTGGAAACCCCTTGCATGGGCGAGGTGGAACTTCCCCTCTACATTCACGATGAGGCAATGACCGTTAAAGTACTAGTGTGTCAAGATGAGGATCTCACTGAACCTCTCGTCTTGGGTCAGGATTGGATCTATGACCAAGCAGTCAATCTAAACCTAAGAAGTGGACTTCTCCAGGTTTGGCTCAATCATAGTCGAGTCACAGTAGAATTAGACAATGGAGCACTCAAGGAGCTAGGAAAGGCACAGACTCCTGGTCCTTCCAGGGGTACACATGAAGATGACCATGCTGTTCTTGTTCAAAACCCTGTGTTGCAGAGGAATGATATTTGCAAAAAAGGAGTCAGGGATGCAACGGAACTCCCTTCTTTTCCAAAGGCCAGAAGGAGGCAGCAACCAAAGGCGGATCACAAGCAGAAGAAGCAGAGTACTACCTATGTCCGAGATCAAAAATACCTGCGTAGCAGAATGTCCCAGAAAATAAACCAGGTGTGGGTGCGGAAAGGCGAACGACCGGGCGCACCACCGTCAACTACACGGGCAAAGCCTCTTATTAGTGACCAACAACGCAACGCTAATAAGAAGTCTTTCAGAAATTCTTCTGCTAAAGTAAAATCTATTTGGGTGCCCAAGAAGTCGATGAAGGCAAGCCCACAATCAAGACAAATTTGGGTGCCTAAGGCTTGCTTGATGGCACAAGTTGCTACGCTGAGGCCACAACCTAAACGGCATAACGCAGTTATGCATGCTGCCAGATTTCACTCGTTCTCGACACTCATGTACACACCAAAACCCAAGAACGTGCATGTAATCAATTGTATATGGGTCCCAAAAAGGCCTCGTTTTCAAACCACGACACCGAGAAAGCTCTGTAGAGACTCCCCGAAACCGAAAGCAAAGCCCATTCACTGCATTTGGCAGCCTAGGGCCTGTAATAAACCCCCCGACCCCAATTTGTAAATTCATAACCCACTTACTAACTGCAATAGTTTCCTAGGGCAACACAATCACTAACTACACACACTGTCTTCATGCACTTACTAACCACTAACTCACCATCTACCTTAGGTTAATGTTGTAACGGGGACAACAACGGATTTATTTTGTCCATTACAATGTTAACACTTGGTTCTATATTCTCACAGAACCAATCAGCAAACAGGGCCATGGCAGAAGCAGGTACCAGCTCTCAAGCCGGATCTGGTCCCCAGATCGTGGACATAGAAACACTTCTCCTTGAGCCACGTCTCACTGCAAGACCGCAAGAGCTTCAAGAAGTGCATGTGCTCCCCATCCAGGATCCTCCTCAAGGACACACTTCTCAAGTAGGTAAGCATGCGCATTGGTTCAGTGATGTTGCTGGACCACTGGGTGATGGAACCTACTTCTGGGAAGCAGAATTGGAGTTCAATGGCAAATGGGGTCGATACCACTTTTTCACACGCGAATTTGAAAGTTACCAAAATGCCGAAGTCATGAGATCAGTTTGGGTCAAAGCGGGTGTGGAAAGTTATTTCAGGGCCCACATACCAAAGCCGGATTTTTTACGATGTTCATATCTGATCAGTACAATCACGCCAAGCAGGACCAAAGGAGGCGACAGCACCTTTGTGTTGCCATCACTGCTGCCGGGTAATGAGCTTAAAAGGTTCAAGCTGGATCTCAATCTGGTAAGAGAAGCATTGGGAATGTATGGCATGCACATCCCAACAGAAAAGGAAACCATGGTCCCAGGTCGCATGAAGCACAAGGATCTGAATAAGTTGAAGGATATGGTAGCAATGACACCTACCATTGCGCTTCACCTGCGAACCATCATGCAACACTTTGCGTTTCCCGCCCAAGAACGATTCACAATGCCCCCGAAAAAAATATGGTTCAGTTTATATCTAGCAGAAACCGAAAGCCTGCCCATCAATGTGCCACACTGGATCATAGACCAGATCCACCTAGCGCATCAAAGGTGGAACAAAAAACAGAAGAATGTGCTCCACGGGTGTTGTGCTTTGACCAGAATAATCTATAGATGCTTGGCTTATGACGTGCCTGTTCAGCGGGCACTCGTATGGTCCCGAGTCCAAGAATTCCAAAGAAGACTATCAGCAGCAGGTCCCCCATCAAAGAAGATGAGAGGGGGAGTCCAACTACCCTGTGCTCAACCAAGGGGAGCTACCGCTACACCAGAAATCACTCCTCCCCAGACACGACGAGTTAGGCCATTCACAATCCGGTTACCAAGACCAAGCACAGAGGGGCCTAATCTGGTGTTTCCACCCATTCCATCCGATTTGGAATTTCCGCAGGGATTTACTCTTGAGGACCTCACGGATGAAGAAATTGCCAGATTAATCTATGACTCTAACCTCGAAGCCGAAGCAGCGCGAGCTCAGGAACCGCGACCCCAAACAACATCGGCCCCCACCCAACCACAAACTGTAGAAGTCGATGTAGATGAACAAGAGGCAGGAGGAGATGAAGAAGAGGCCGACGAAGAACAACATCAAGGATATGACGAACTCTCCGAGTTAGCAAGTGCCCCAGCATATTCGGCACAAATCAAGAGACTATATCGAACCATGCGACTGGTTCAGGAACAGCATCAGATGTCTCTAGAACAGGGCAAAAGACTCATGAACGACTTCCTAGCTGAGGAAGGTGTGGACGAGTTGTTCATTGAGTCCATGAACCTTCATGCCGACGCTGTAGGACTGGACGAGGCCATTCATGAGGCAATGACCTACATCCACAGGTTTGAAAAAAGAGTTCCCGTTCGTCCTAGGAGGTCCGGGAAGCAAATTCACATCAATACATCAGCACCAGGCGAGGCAGCGCACGCAGAAGAATATCAGGAAGCACCGTTGTCACCACCATCCCCACCTCACACTACACAATTCACTCCACCACAGGACACTAACACTACCACATCCACTACCACTACCGTGGTCATGGGCATCCCACTTTCTCCGGGAATCCAATACGGGGGAGTCACCATGCCCACCTTCACCACCCTGTTCACCGATGTCACATCCACTCCACCAACGATTCCCATCTACACCGTCACTCAAACAGTTGACACGATGGAAACATCACCTGCCACAGCACCGCTCCCTCCCCCTATGCCACCTTCATCACCCATACCCCCTCCACCCACATCTCCACGTACATCCACATCATTCACCTCTCCCATTCCCGCCCCCATTCCCCCTGCATCTTCACCCTTCCCAGCATTATTTAATGTAAATAACATATTCTTAGCATTAAACCAATGTGTATACCAGCTCCAGCATGAGTACAAAGCTCTGGACAACCGGTATCAGAATCTGGAAACGCACCATCAAAACTTACAAAGACAATTTCTCACTCTACAAACAGAAAATGCAGAACTGAATCAACGCTACATGACGCTTGAGCAGGCTCACCAAACCTTATTGGCGGCACCCCAACCATCGACAGAATCAGGTGCCAAACAACTAGAAGCTCTGCTCGAGGTATACCAAGCCGATAATCTCAAAGTCCGGCGTAACCTGGCACTTCTCAGAAAACACATGGCGGCCGCCCTAGAAGAAAACAAGAGGCTACAGCAGCAAAATGAAGCAAATCTAGAAGCAGCAATGGAAGGCTCTCCACACGAAATTGATCCAGAGCAGTTTAAAGCTGTGCCCTCAGAGACAATGAAGACCATCTTGGACAGCTATGCAGATCTATTAGAAGCTCATGATGACTTGGAAAGGGAACGGGATGCGCTGCGCAATCAACTCCAAGAGCAACAGACAGCACCCAAAGTCACAGAAACGACCACGACTTCAGAGGAAGTCAAGGCATTGAAAGAGCAGGTGGCCGAATTACAGGCGAGATTACTCACACATGAAAGGCAACCCTCTCCAGTTGTCGAACCAGAACCCGAGGATTTGGTACCCATCGAGGTAGATGAGACGTATGAAGAACCTTACGTTCCTATGCCAATGCCAGGTGGTGAACAAACCGCCGAAGGAATGGATACGCTAGAAATCGAAGTACCTGAGTGGCTCCAAACTCTAGAGAAAACGGCATCAACTAATGAAGATCGAGTGGCAGTTCAAATCCAATCTATGGCAAAGATAGAGGACACTATTATTAAATCAGAATACTTCCGCAGCATGTCCCACCATAGATGGATCGGAACCAATGATGATCAATACGTGCCCTATTGTATACTCCTGGCGGACTACAATGCAGAAATCCAACATAGATGTGGCAAACCTCCAACGTTTGCTACACAATTTGGGCCAGATGATATCCCAGAGAGCGCCAAAAAAGGATCCATTCATCAACCCACTTGGAGGATCCGACTCCTTGAAACCTACCCGGAGATGGTTCGCACCTGGACGAATATGCCTCTTTTTATTAAATATAACCCTTGTTATGTTCCTGTACTCCGCAGACGCACATGGCCATAGTTTACCATTGCAGTCAAGACTATCAAGGGATGCGCCAAATGGTTAAACTACGTCTATCTAGCACCCCCTCAAGGGCCTCCCACCGTCAATTACATGATTTCCACTATACGGCACTGGAGCATCCGATTAAGGAATACCCCTGATGTAATGGCCCAGATGTGCATGAAAATTTTTGAGTTAATGCTTATTACATTCAGGACATTCAAGAATATCAAGGACCCACACTTCTCAGGCGTCGGATTCCTTACAGGAAACCAAGATTTAGTTTATGACATGAGCACCACTCCTTCCATAGAGGTGATATACGCTTGGCACGCCAGAATAAAATACCTCCCAGCCTGCTTTAAACAAACATTCGAAGAGATGTTCATAACAGGGTTCTGGGAATACCACTCAGAAATATTTGTACCCAGACCCTCACATCTCCTCCATTTATTTGCTGTGGAGCGAACCATTCACTCAGAGCAGTTACGGGTGCCACATCCAGATGTCCCAGGGCCAGTCAATTGGGATGCATTGCTGACAGATCTAGCAAGGGGACTCAGGTTAGAAGAACACCACCTCGCCGCCGATGTTGTACAATACTACGTCCAAAAAGCAGCTAGACAAGGGTCTGTCAGGGGCGACAGACGCGAGAGTGGGGGGGGTGTTGGCAGTAGCCTTGGTACATCAGGACCTACAAGACGTGAAAGTCAAAGAAGGGAGTCAGAGCGAAGGGACAACACAAGCAAACAGGGCAGTCAAAGAAGATCTGGCAAGTAGGCCAATATTTTTTCAAGACATTAATGCAAATCAGAGAGATGGACATGCAGGGAAGAAGAGCAAGTAGGGAGCTTGAAGATATGTATGGCAGATCACTAGAAGAAATTCCTACAACAACAGTGATTTTTATCACTAATAATCATTGTAAATCTCATTTCACATTTTTGTAGCTCCATTTTGTGCAAGCCAAGGAGTCCTTGAGCTTGAGGAGCCTTAGAAGTAGTTGCGTACCAATTTTCATAATTTTTAGATCTCGTTTGAGCCCCCAAATAAGCCCTGGAACCTAATTTTTAACTAGGCCGGACACTAGGTCTGGACAGGGCCAAAAGCTAGTCAAAAACTATAAAAGGAGCTAGAGAGCTCATTTTTGGGGTTAGATTGTAATTGAAACGAACTTGTAAGAGCATTTTGAAAGTAAACTAAAAGCTCCATTGATTCTCACTCTTTGTCTTGCCTTGTGTGCGCGTGTGTGTGTATGTGTGTGCACGCTTGTGTGCTCCTCACTCACGCACTTGTGCCGCCACTTGCTCGAGGTCTTCATACCATCCTCACGTCTTCCCGGATTGACATTAAAGGAGGTGCTACTCATCATTGAGCTACACCACGGAGGGAGGGAAGGAGGGAGGGAGGGAGGGAGGGCGGGGTTGCGGGAGGGTGGGCGTGCGGGTGGGAGGGAGGGTGGGCGTGCGGGAGGGGGGAGAGAGAGAAAGAGAAGGACCGAGAGAGGGGGAAAGAGAGTAGTAAACAAATCGACCGAGGTGGCACCCAAAGTCAAAGCGATGATGCGCAGAACTCAAATATGACCGTGTAATGGAACAGAGCCTTCCTGAAGCTACAGCCCAAGGCATCTGAGAGCTTTTCTCCCAATCTTGGCAACCGTTACTTATCTAAAGAGGTATCACAAGCCTACAAGTTACAAACAATTGCCTTTCCATTGCTTGACTTTCTCTTCTATCTTCTTCAGTCCTCCTGCATGCCTAGGGGTACTACAGACCCCCGCATCAAGCTTTTGCACCGTCCCTGGTGCAATTTCTCCCTTATTCTACTTATTTCAAAGAGATCTAGTTATGCTGCAATTACTGTAAAGAAACACGGTATGTACAAGGAATGAAGTGCTTCCATTTTGACCTAATTGAGATACTTCTTTACCCTGGAGATATTGACCAGGGGAATCCTTTTACCCTGCAGATCTTCCAAATGCACTGCGCCATGTGGCAATACCTTGATAACCTTATATGGTCCTGTCCATTTGGGTGTCAGTTTCGTTTGAATCGGTGGAATTTGATGCACTAGAACCATGGACCCTTCCTGGACTTCATTGGATCTCAGATACCTGTCATGCAATCTTTTGCGCTCTTCTTGTGTTACCTGAATTTTTTGCATTGCCCCTTCTCTGTACTCTTCTAATGCCACCAATCTCTGAATGGGGGGTTCAATTCCGATGGTTTTGATTCCTATTTCCTTTCTGATAATGAACTCAAATGGGGCCAATGCCTCTTTTCCATATACTAAACGGAATGGAGTCTCGCCTGTGGTTCCCCTTTTCGTGGTTCTGAAAGCCCAGATTGCACCAATCAGTGCTAGCGGCCAGGAGCTTTGATGATCGAACGATAATTTGCGAAGCAGTCCAATCAAAATCTTATTGGAACTCTCTGCTTGGCCATTTGCCCTTGGGTAGTAGGCACAAGATTTTTTATGGAAGATTTTGTACCTGTCAAATATAAACTGGAGCAATTGATTTACAAAATCTGTGCCCCTATCACTAGTAATTTCCAGTGGGCAACCAAATCTTGAGAAAATACGTTTATACACAAATTTAGCTACTATTAAAGCCGTGCAGTCCACAGTAGCTTTAGCCTCTATCCATTTAGTGGCATAACATGTGGCCATCAAAATATACTTTTTTCCTCCAGGTTGACCAGTTGGACTAATTGGTCCTATGAAATCAAGACCCCATCGTTCAAATGGAAGCCATCCGGTAGATATGACTAATGGTTGGAAATTCAATCTGGTTGGCGCGGGAGCACACCTCTGGCAGATGTGGCATTCTTTAGTAAACTTGATTGCATCCTTGAAAATATGAGGCCACCATAAACCTTTGTGGATGATTCTATGAGCCAATTCTTCCCCTTTTAGATGTCCTTCATTGTGTGCAGCTTCTAGCAGAAGATTTACCTCCTCTGGATAGACACACCTTCTCAATATATCATCCTGACAGTATTTATATAAATTTCCATTTATAAGAGAATAGGCTTTGGTTTTCAAAAGTAATCTTCTTTTTTCTACAGGTTTCAAGTGTTCTGGGATCTTTCCAGTGGTGAGAACATGAAGAATTTCATCATACCAACCAGTCCGAATTGCAATTAGGAAAAGATTTCTATCCACCAGTTCATCATTAATACCCATTGCCTTTTCGCTCATTGCAGTTCTAGACACTTGATCTGCCATGTAATGCTCTTTACCTGGCTTAATATGAATATCAAAATTAAATTCTTGAAATAGGAGTAACCATCTCCAAATTCTTCCAGCTACTCTAGGTTTGTTTATCAAATACTTCAAGGGCTGATGATCAGAGATAACAATGAAATGTACACCAAGGAGATAATGTCGGAACTTCTGAAGGGCAAATATGATAGCCAAACCTTCTCTTTCCGTCGTACTGTAATTCCTTTCAGCTTGGTTGAGTAGTCTGCTTGCATAAGAGATAGGTCTATCCACTTTGTGAGATGATGGTTGAGCTAGAACTGCACCAACAGCATGAAGACTAGCATCTGTATGCACATGAAATTCCAATGACCAATTAGGAACACTTAAAAGTGGAGCAGTACATAGCCTCAGTTTTAGTTCACTAAATGCTTTGTCAGCTTCAGCACTCCATGAGAAAGGGATCTTTTTACTGGTAAGCCTTGATAAGGGCTTAGCAATTTCTGAATACATCCTAATGAATCTTCTGTGATACCCTGCATGGCCCAAGAAACTTTGCACTTCCTTTGGGCTTTGTGGAATTGGCATGGAAAGAATAGCTGTAACCTTTGCAGGGTCAACAGTTATACCTTCAACAGATACTATGTGACCAAGAAGAGTGCCCTTGGTGACCAAAAAGTGACATTTTTCAGGATTCAATTTCAAACCTGTTTTGAGACATTGCTCAAATATTTCTTTTAGATTTTCCAAATGGTCATGGAAATCTTGAATTGCTGCTCTTTTATCTGTACCTGAAAATACTGAAAAGTCATCCATGAAAATGCGTAGAAATGTTGTTAACCATTTGCCCAATATCAGATACATCGTTCTATTAAATGAAGCTGGTGCATTCTTCACACCAAAAGCCATGCGAGTATAGACATAAGTGCCCCAGGGAGTGACAAAGGCTGTTTTGTCCCTATCATCAGGATGGATCACTATCTGATTGTAGCCACTAAAACCATCCAAGAAACTATACAAAGTGTGACCAGCTACCTCTTCAAGTACTTGCTCTGTGAAGGGCTAAGGAAATCCATCATGAATAGTCACTTTATTCAAAGCACGGAAATCAACACATACTCTTATTTTTCCACTATTTTTCTTGGGCACAATAACCATAGAAGAAAGCCACCTGGAATGTTCTACTGGCACAATTATACCTGCTTCCTCTAGTTTTGTAATCTCCGCTTTTACCGCCTCTGCATACTTCGGATTGAGTCGATATGGCCTACTTCTTACAGGCGCGGCTCCCTCAACTAAGGGTATCCAATGTAACCCAAGCTCTTCTGGTATCCCTGTTAGATCTTTGTAGGACCATGCAAAGACACTTTTATAGGTAAAGAGCAAAGAAGTTACCTTCTGTAGCAAGGGAGGATAATGCCACAACCAGGATGCCAAATGGACTACTTGAGGGTTTTCTCCATCCCCTAAATTTACTTCTTGAACCAATGTTTCAGGAGTACTCTTGCTTGAGAAATCATCTCCACTATATGCAGGAGTGGATTTTAAGTTATATTCTGCAACATGTTCTTCCATCCATCCTTGAGGTATATCTGCAAAAGGAAGATCTTCTCCGCTCTTAAAATTATAACCTTCTCCCTCCGATACTTTTATATTGGTTGCCTCCTCAAAGCTAGTATTTTCCTGCAATTGCTCATTCTCCAATACCTTGTGGTCTTCATTTACCTTATCTGCAACTTCTTCCTCAATTTCATTGATCTCCATTGTGCAACACTCTGCACTTCCCATCATCCAATTTAACAATGTATCATCTTCTTGGGGTATAGAGGGCATTACCTGAGTATCCACAGTATATCCAGTGGTTTTTCCTGAGTCGAATCCTTCTTCCAAATGTAATTGTAGTTGGCTATTGGTGCTTGTTGAAATCCATAGTTTGTTTTTCCCCCAATCTTGCAAAGCTTTTGCTTGTCTCAGCCAAGGTCTCCCCAGGAGTAAAGGGTAAGAAGTCTCCTGTGGAAGTGCAATAACAACAAAATCTAAAACAAAGTGGCAGCCCTGTACTACCATCAATACCTTTTCAATAATGCCAAGTGGCGCAACCCGATGTTGATCTGCTAATGTAATCGTGAATGGTGCCAACTTGGTGGGGCTCAATTTCAGCTTCTTCATTGTAAAATCTGGCATTAAATTGATACCAGAGCCTCCATCTATGATCACACCTGTGAGAGCTTCATCCTTTATACAAACAGATAATCTTGAGCTTTGGTAGTCTGCTAAGGGTGCAGGGGGAAAATCAACCATGAAACCATCTATACTAGGTGATTGGACCAAGTGAGCAGAGTGTATAATCTTCAGTAAGTCACTTCTTATTTTTGAATCCATCCTTATAAGTTCATATAGACTAACCTTGTGATGAATACCTTTCAAGATCTGTTCAATGTTTACCTCCTGAGTGTTTTCTTGTAGACTGGTTGGTTGGCCCTTTAGAGAAGTAGTCATCTTATCATAAGCTCCTTCAATTTCTACCTCGTCCTTCCATCCAGACTTCTTTTCCTCCTCTTTATCCTGAAACCTTGTTGTTCATCTCTATGGGTTGCAGCTGCTTGCCTAGCTCTAGTCATTATGGGCATTGCAGAAGATGAAACGGCATAAGACTGAGTGATTTTCCCTTCTTCATGTGGAGAGACTGCAATCATGTGGATTGGAGCAGGACGATCCCTTGGGCAATCTTTGGTATAATGATCCTTGGCCTCTGGACAATGTTGACAAGGAGGTGCATCTTCTGGGAGGGAACACCTATTCTGCATGTGGCCGTACTCACCACAATGATAGCACATCAAAGGTCTATTATATCTAGGCTTTGCAGGCCGATTCTCCTCTCTATTAGATGTATTTGAAGTACTAGCATAATATGATTCCAAATTTTGAGGGTTACCTCTCTGCTGTGTACCTTTGAGGTAGTAGCAATCCCTGGCTTCATGACCATCTTTTCCACAAAATTGACAGCTTACCTTAATAGGGCAATTAGCATTGGAATGTCCATTGTTGTTATAGATTGTACACCAAATTTGTCTCCTTATATCCTGAGTAGTCCTCAAATCTTCTAACTCTCGGCGAAGTTGAGCTACTTCATCATCAGTGCGACGCAGTGGTGGCAAGACCTTCTCTTCTTGTTGATTTTGTTGCATCTTCAATGCTTCCAGTTCTCTCCTTAGTTGCTCAATAGGATCCAAATCTACAGCATACTTTTGTTGTGTATCCCCTTCAAAATGTTGCCTTGCTTCTTCAATGCGTGATGCCGCTGCAACAAACTCATTGAGGGTCGCATCCAATCTAAGAGATTCACGAAGCTTCTGCTGAGATGACCTGGGCAGAGCCTTTTCTATCCACTTTTTAACCAAAAAGTCACGTGGAGCATGTGGCAGACGTGCAACAAGTGCTTTTGTTCTAGTATGAAGTTCATGAAAAGATTCACCTGATCTTAGCTTCAAATTCTCTAGCTGATCTAGAGTTCTTTCTGAGGAATCACTTGGTCGGAATGTCTCTGAGAATGCCGCCTTCAGAGCCTCCCATGTAGTGAAATAGCCATCTGCATATTGACTATACCATTTATCTGCAAGACCCTCCAATGTGGATGGAAAAAGTGCCAACATTGCATCCTCCCTATTCTGTCGTCCACGACATAAAGAGATGAATCTCCTCACATGATCATCAGCATCCTCATAAGCTTGTCCCTTGAAGGTAGGGAATTTGATGTTTAATCTGGAGAGCAAATGAGAGAGGTCCTCCATTTGTACTGGTGTTTCTTCGGACGTATCTGAGGAGAAGTCTAGGGTTCTCCTATACCTCTCTTTTGACAATGGTGTCGTACCCAAATCAATAGATAAATTTAGGGAGGGCAGAGGGGAGGTAGACTCACTAGCCGTGGTTATTGCTAACTTGTTAAGGCTCCTCCGAACACGAAGAGACTCCTTATCTGCTCGTGTATGGGTCATGTACCTACTTGCCAATGTAATAGGGCAAAAATACCTCTCACAGAAATGCAAAGGTCCCACCGTGCGTGCCAAACTGTAGAGGAGGTACTGGGGTATCCACTTTTAACAAAAGTAGAGATTAAAGATTAACGCATCCAGTACGTCACCTACTCAAGGGGGGTTCTCTTTAGGGAAGTATACCCTTTAACATTTCTGTGAGTAGGTAGATAACAAGGATTGCACAGAGTGGTACATACTTCAGAAAATATGAACAACAATTGACCAAGGAAGACCATACACTTCTTGATCCGATTCAGATGATTACAAGATTTGTCAAGGAAATGCTCAAAGACTAATGCTCAGAACTTCATGGCACTCTATGCAGATAAACAGAGATCAATACAAATGGTGAAGGAATTGCTCAAGAGAATAGAGCTTAACACCTATACTGACTCAGAAAAGAAAGAAAATCCAAGGCACTCTCTCACACTATAGTGCTCATAGCCCTCCACTGAGAAGCCTACCCTCTGTATCCACACTACAGAGTAGCTCCTACAATAGGCTTGAAACCACCAAGTGCAAGAGAGAACTTTTGCACGTATACACGCGTCAATGTAACTCCAAAAAATGTGTGTGTCCCCAATGAGCACAAATCCATTGTTTTTATAGGCCCCAATAGGCCAAGAGAGCCTTGCCGAATCTTCACGTCCACTGATCACGCCGGTGGAATGCCCCAAATTGGAGGGGTAGGTCAATTACTCCTTTGATTTGAATTAGATCCACAAAAATAGGTAGTCGCCGTGAATAGTTGGTGGCAAAAAGCCTTTCCCTGCTTCCACTTTTTACCCTGCACACTTTTTATCCCATACCTTCGTAGGATTGGTGACTAATAAATCT
>CM035416.1:49919043-49924043 GCA_020310875.1 Ceratopteris richardii | reverse complement strand
AAAAAACATTATGAATGAATTAAATGGAAATGGAAATGACTTACATAAGATGCTCTAAGAGCATGGAGCCTCCATGAGGAGAGGAAGCACACTCTTGGCAATGAGGTAGAGTGGAATGAATTGTGTGGAGTGAAGGAACGCCTTGCTTATATGGAGTTTGGGAGGATTCCCTTGCATGTGGGATAAGTGAACTTGCATGAGAATGAAACTAGCTTTGGACAAAAGGGTGGAGCATGGAACTCTCAACACCCCCCCTCCATGTGATGACCCTTTTGTTTTTAATATGGGGGACTAGTGACCTACTATGGGATCACTTAGTCCATGGGTTTTTAGGATCCAAGGACATATGGGATCCTTGGACATATGGAATCCAAGGGGTTTTTAATGGGATCTATTGTCCAACTCCTCGTCTAGCTCCTCAGGTTCGGCAGCCTCTGCGTGTGAGAGACGAGGATCCATACGGGGTGGTAGGTGTGGGAAAAATTTGTAATACCAAGCTCTGTTTAGGAACATGTAGAGGAAGAGGAAATGGACGAGAACTGTGGTGATAGGGTTCTTCCATCTGGAAATATCAGAAACCACCTCCCAACAACGATCATACCGGATAGAACACCCAAGATCCTGAACCAGTTAGCCTTGCTCTTGCGCATGCTCCACAGATTGCTATCCACATCATTGTAAGATGCATCCTTGTTAGTTAACTCGTGAATGCTGGTCTGAGGAACATTTGGAGAAGACTGGTAACCCCCATGACTCTGGATTACAGAAGACGTGCTCACTGCCACTACGCTCACTACAATGCTTTCTTTCTATGTCACACTGGAGCACGGGACAGCTTACTTGCACACTTGATGAGATATTCATCGATCATAGGATAGGAAAGATAAAAATGGTGCTAATAATGCCTAGTGAAGAAGGTAATAGTGCTTAGAAGCACTCTTATTAAAGGAATATGGGAGGGAGGGAGGGATTAAGAAAGAAAAACATACTAATGATGAAGATAACAAAAATAGAACTCAAAAGGAAAGATAACCTATGCTCTGATACCATGTTGAAATGAAAAAAGGACTACTCCTACTCTACCACAATCTCAAATGTAACAAGCTAAGGAGGAAGGAACAAAAGATAACAAACATTATGAATGAATTAAAATGGAAAGGGAAATGACTTACATAAGATGCTCTAAGAGCATGGAGCCTCCATGAGGAGAGGAAGCACACTCTTGGCAATGAGCTAGAGTGGAATGACTTGTGTGGAGCGAAGGGAGGCCTTGCTTATATGGAGTTTGGGAGAATTCCCTTGCATGTGGGATAAGTGAACTTGCATGATATTGAACTAGCTTTGGACAAAAGGGTGGAGCATGGAACTCTCAATAGGAATCATCGACATGCACAATAACGAAAGGTATTGAACTTATATTTTTTTCTGGTGTCAAAAACATATGTCTACTTCTTAATTGAGACTTCAGTTAGATTACTATACATTTATTCAAAGTGAAATAATGCAAGAGGAAAATGTGAACAAGTTGCTTTAACTTTCCATCAATCTAAAATTGTTTGGAGTTTCAATCCCCCCATTTTAAGTCGTTAGTCATAATTGTAAATGTGTGCATAACAACCTAGTTTTTGTAGTCGCAAGGTGATTGTTAAAAGAAAAATCAATGGAAACTATGGTAAATCACAAATATCTTTCATATCTTCATCCATTGGTGTCAATAGTCTACCCACACAATGCCTTCATTCATAAAAAATGTTATTATGGAAGTATTATTGTAATTAATACACATGTAGCATATGATCTCATTACATAAATTTGTAATTAATGTTTTCCAACAAACTTTAAAATACACATGTAGCATATGATCTCATTACATAAATTTGTAATTAATGTCATGGGAGCTCGACCTAACACCGAAACATACAAAGGCCTTCATTCTCCTTCCTCTTGGGCTAGCCATCCTCCTTCATCACCGCTCCTGCTCTTGAACCTTTCAATGGAGGAGCTTGCTGCTGTGATTCTTGGCTGTGACCATGCAACTTACAATGAATGCGTCACATAGCTTCTATTTGGTATACTTTATCTATCCTCTTACTTTCTATCACAAATATATGTCTCTCCCTTTAAACCATAATGCATCATATCATGGTTTGGATTTCTCATTTTGAGATTCCACTATGCTTTCGATAGTATGTTTTTGCACGTCTTGGTCATATGGACACCATCTCCTTTTGTGCCCTTATCTCTCTCTCTCTCTCTCTCTCTCTCTTCCTCCCTCCACATATTAGTGCATGTTCATGTGTGTGCATGTTTTTGGTATGGCTTTCGTGCGAACGCAGAGAAGAATGCTGAATCTAAAGCTTACTTGGAATCCTGGGCTTCATTTTATTTTACGAACGTCCTTATGCATGAAAAATAGCTTGATCATTAGCTTTTGTGCATGTCCAGGCCTTCGAGCTTCTCATATCAGCTATGTAAACAATTCCAACCAAGGATGCCACTATTTTTGTTTAATTACATTGATAAAAAGTTGCATGGTTTTTTTGAGGCAGACAGCTATATAGAGATGAACATCAATCCATATGCCTTGACTGATGGGAAGGAGAAGACACAGTTTCCAGCTTAGGTTTTTTGCTTAGATTTAATAATCTCTTATATTACATTAGGTCACTGTCTGAGGCGTAATGAGATTTTGTTTACATGTAGGCATGCGTATGGGTGAGATGTCAGTGCGCACCATTGACAGAAAGCATATACAAGGGAGCATTAGCAGCGAATTATGTGAATTGTTCACAGGAGAAAAGCCTATTTGAGTTAATTCGTGTGTAGACAGATAAGCTTATATCTCTTTTGATGAGAAACTCGTTGAGTGTCAGTAGAAAGGTTGTGGGTTTACAACATGGGTCCATCAACAAAGGAGAAGCCTATACAAGGGAGCATTAGCAGCGAATTATGTGAATTATTCACAGGAGAAAATCCTATTTGAGTTAAATCATGTGCACACAGATAAGCTTATATCTCTTTTCATGAGAAACTCGTTGAGTGTCAGTAGACAGGTTGTGGGTTTACAATGTGGGTCCATCAACAAAGGAGAAGCATATACAAGGGAGCATTAGCAGCGAATTATGTGAATTATTCATAGGAGAAAATCCTATTTGAGTTAAATCATGTGTAAACAGATAAGCTTCTATCTCTTTTCATGAGAAACTCGTTGAGTGTCAGTAGACAGGTTGTGGGTTTACAATGTGGGTCCATCAACAAAGGAGAAGCATATACAAAGGAGCATTAGCAACGAATTATGTGAATTATTCATAGGAGAAAATCCTATTTGAGTTAAATCATGTGTAAATAGATAAGCTTCTATCTCTTTTCATGAGAAACTCGTTGAGTGTCAGTAGACAGGTTGTGGGTTTACAATGTGGGTCCATCTTAGGGGACAAAGGAGAAGATGTTGATGATTGCAGGCTCGAACAGTAGCTTGATCATTAGCTTTTGTGCATGTCCAAGCCTTCAAGCTTCTCATATCAGCTATGTAAAGAATGTCCAACTAGGGATGCCCCTATTTTTGTTTAATTACATTGATAAAAAGTTGCATGGTATTTTTGAGACAAACAGCTATGGAGAGATGAACATCAATCCATATGCCTCGACTGATGGGAAGCAGAAGACACAGTTTCCAGCTCAGGTTCTTTGCTTAGATTTAATAATATGTGATATTACATTAGGTCACTGTCTAAGGCGTAATGAGTTTTTTTTTACATGTAGGCACGTGTACGAGTGAGATGTCAGTGTGCACCATTGACAGAAAGCATATACAAGGGAGCATTAGCAGCAAATTATGTGAATTATTCACAGGAGAAAATCCTATTTGAGTTAATTCATGTGCTAACAGATAAGCTTATATCTCTTTTCATGAGAAACTCGTTGAGTGTCAGTAGACAGGTTGTGGGTTTACAACGTGGGTCCATCAACAAAGGAGAAGCATATACAAGGGAGCATTAGCATCGAATTATGTGAATTATTCACAGGAGAAAATCCTATTTGAGTTAAATCATGTGTAGACAGATAAGCTTATATCTCTTTTCATGAGAAACTCGTTGAGTGTCAGTAGACAAGTTGTGGGTTTACAATGTGGGTCCATGTCAAGGGACAAAGGAGAAGATGTTGACGATTGCAAGCTCGAATAGTAGCTTGATCATTAGCTTTTGTGCATGTCCAAGGCTTCGAGCTTTTTATATCAGCTATGTAAAGAATGTCCGACTAGGGATGCCAATATTTTTCTTTAATTACATTGATAAAAAGTTGCATGGTATTTTTGAGGCAGATAGCTATGGAGAGATGAACATCAATCCATATGCCTGGACTGATGGGAATTAGAAGACATAGTTTCCAGCTCAGGTTCCTTGCTTAGATTTAATAGTCTCTGATATTACATTAGGTCACTGTCTGAGGTGTAATGAGGTTTTTTTTACATGTAGGCACGCGTACGGGTGAGATGTCAGTGTGCACCATTTATAGAAAGCATATACAAGGGAGCATTAGCAGCGAATTATGTGAATTATTCACAGGAGAAAATCCTATTTGAGTTAAATCATGTGCAGACTGTAAACCTAAGCATGCACACTGTTGTATGAACTTTGACAATGATCCTTTGCTTCTAGCCCTTATCATTGCCATCATGGAATTGGATGGACATGTATGCCTCTCAACAACGGTTGGTATTTCCCCAAGAACATGTTGAAATTCACAAATTGCTGATCTTCTAGCACTAATTTCTTCAACTAAGCTAAAAAAAATTTCTTGGTAACCATATTCAAGGATATCACTATGACATAGATTGATAAAAGTTCTTGGAATGAGTTCCTCTTTTCCTAACAGGACTAATCGGATCTACCTTTCCAAAGTGAGAACTCTGTGAGAAGACAATGTACCATCATTTACAGCAATATGAACTTCTTCAAGAGGTTTTTGATATGTTCTGATTTCATCTATTAAGTACATGT
>CM035416.1:49891543-49901543 GCA_020310875.1 Ceratopteris richardii | reverse complement strand
ATCAACTTCAGATGAACAAGGATCTTAACATGACTAAAATTGATCAAATGGATCTTAGAGGGATTTTTTGAATAGTTTGAATACTCCATTGTGCACAAGAACTTAAATTATAAACATGACATGCTCTCATTATGCGTTGAAGATCAAGAAGGGGGTCACCCTTATTTTTTAGGGAATTCCAAACATAGACCCTGAAGCAATGAATTTTCTCTAACACATAGTACAAGAACCGGGATGCTATAAAACCTTGAACCATACACTAAGACACTAATATCTTTCAAATGAGTCCTTACTCATGAAGAATTAGTGAGATCCAAGCTCCTCAATTATGCTCACTTGAAGGAGGTGACATAGACAAATGAGTAGTAAGCAAGGTGATGATGAAATTGATTGTATATTCATCTATTATCAAATACATTTATGTCGAGTGTTTATATACACTTCTTGGATTTCTCCTTGTGGTTTCTCATGACTCCAAACACCATATATGAATTCAAATCTCACACTAGAGGATTTTGATGAGATTCCTTCTATTTTCCTAAAACCTAGGAGATAGAGAGCAAGTTCAAGATTGATTTAGATAGTTGGTTGAATACCAACCTCTTAAATCTGGTTTTTAGGTCTTCTATATTCATCTTTTAACAAGAGTAAAGAACTAGGATCCATAAATACTTATGGACTTCTACAAGGATAGAAAATCACATGACTGATCATTAAAAACTATGGTCCCTTTCATTGATGTACTTGGACTAGTAAAAAGTTCCCATATATAGGGAAAAGGTTGACATAAAATCTACTCAAGGAACACATAAGTATAAGAAACCCCCCTTGGGTGATTGATGTGAATGCATATTGGGAGTGACAAATCAATCCCCGGTAGAAAACAATCCTAAATCTTTGTAAAAAGCTTGAAGCTTTTCCTATGGAAGAGCTTTGGTGAATATGTCTACATAGTGATAATGCACCTCAGTATGTTTGATTTGTTCCTCAAACACTAGATTTCATGCAACAACCAATGCACTCTAACTATCTGTGTGAATATATATAGCAACATCAATATCCATGTAAGGATCCATCAATAAGCATATCAACAATATAAAATCCACTGTAGCTATGAAAACCATCTTGTCAAAAGCTTCAAAACTTGATGTCACCCCCTTAGGTTGCTTCCTACTCAACCAAGATATCCATGAATCTCCAAGGAAAAATCAATTACCACTAGTGGACACTCGAGTATCCTAACAACCATCCCAATCACTATCTATAAGAGCATGCAAGTATGGCTGAATATCTCTGCCATAAACAATACCTAAACTCAAAGTGCCTTTTAGATATCTAAACACATGTTTGAATTGTTGCTAATTCTTAATGTCATGGCTATGCATGAATCCACCCAACTAATAAACTACATACTGTATAAATGGACATGTGTTGCATGCATATATAGGACATTCCGTAGCTTGCTAATAAAGAGGAATGTCAAATGAATCACTAGAATCCTCAACTAAGAACCTAAATAGTATCTCCAATGGTGGGGAAATAGGCTTGAAATCCTAAAAGTCAAAATGATGAAGTGTTTTTTCAACATTCTTTTTTTGATTCATAACAATCCCCCCCTTCAAAATGTATACAAATCAAATGCCAAGATAGTAGCTCAAAATACCAAGGAAAAGCATATTGCAAATCATTAATAAGGATGTCAAGTGCTTATGGATTTCATCGTACCATGCACATCAAGGAAGAGCAATCAAGTGCTTATGGATTTCATTGTACCATGCACATGGAGCTTGTTTGAGGCCATATAAGGACTTATGCAGGACACAAACCATATGCTCTCACCCTTTCATGGGAAATCTAGGAGTTTGATTCACATAAACCTCTTCTTGCAAATCACCATTCAGGAAAGCTATTTTTATTTCCAATTGATGTTCTTTCCAACCTTCTTGTGAAGCCAATGCAAGCATGGTATAATTGATAATCGTGCATGAAGTACATGCAAACATTTCCTCATAGTTAATGCCATATTGTTTCACATATCCTTAGGCAACCAATCTAGCTTGCAACGATCAATGCTATCATCTAACTTCCTTATAATCTTGTAAACCCATTGTGTACCACTAACATCTTTTTGTTTCTTTTTAGCAATTTACATAACTCCCAAGTACCATCCCTATGTATGGAACCCATTTTCGATTGCATAATACTCATCCAATGGGGATAATCACATGCGTCTTCAAAAGTGAGTGGCTCTTCATTACATGCCATTGCAATAAGAGAAAAACTCACAAAATTACTTGATGCATGGCGAGAACTTGATCTTCTTCTAGCAAGTAAAAGTGCACTCAATTTGTTGTTGTGTAAAGTTTGTTTCACCCACTTTGGTGTAGTTTTTGCACTCCTAATAGAAATGCATTCATGATGTAATAGATCATAAACATGTTTATCATGTGTGGGCTGAATTTCCTACTCGTTTCCAGCCATATTTCGATGCAAATGTCCACTCATATGTTACTGGAAACGTTTAGTAATTCCATCCAATTTGGTTGCAGAAATTCAACTATGTTTGGTTGGAAATTCTTTTCATTTTCAACTTTATTTTTCTATAACTTTCTAGCACTTTGAGCCTCACTTGGATGGTCCACATGGCCATAGTCAAGTTTGCCACTTTGGAACAAAGGGGATGAGCATATCAAACACATCTTGTTCGCTAATAGTTGACTATTTTTTGTATTCAAATAAAGGAAAAAATGTTTTTTCAAAAAATACCACAACATGAGTCATAAGAATTGTGTCCATCGATAGATCGTATAATGGACTTCCCTTATTTTTAGCATTATAACCACCAAATATACATTTCTTTTCCTTGTCATCAAGCTTGTGGCATTCTTGTGATGACACGAGCATATGCCAAGAAACGAAACAAGCGCATATGAATAACCATAGGTTTATGTCGATTTCAAGCCTCAATAGGATTGATTACTCTCAATGCTTTTCTAGGGCAGCCATTAAACACAGAGTTTGTGCACATGAACTTTCAATTAAAAACTTCTAAGGAAGTTGCTTTCCTTTAGCCATACATTGTGCCATTTCAAGGAGTGTTGTGTTTGTATTCTCTACAACAACATTTTGCTAAGGTGCATATTCCATCATAAATTGGTGTGAAATTCCACTTTCACAAAGAAAAGCATTAAACTCATGTGACGTGTATTCACTGCCACTATCTATGCATAGAGTCAAAACCTTGTTTTCAAAAACGTTTTTAACCAGAGATAAATATGTTTTGAAACAAGAAAATACCTCATTCTTTTCTTTAATAGGACACCATGTATGCCTAGTAGCATCATCACTAAGGGTAACATAATATACATGTTTCCCAAATATAGAGTCCTGATCGGACCACATACATCATTATGAACAAGTTGCAACTTTCTTGTAGTGTGCATATGAATATCTTTTGGAAAAGAAGCATGCTACATTTTTCTAAGAATGCAACCCTCACATGCATGCTCTTCAATGGACTCAAGTGTTGGAAAACAAATAACTATGTCCGTATTTTGCAAGTAAAGCAAAATATAGAAGTTCAAGAGACCGAAACAAGCATGCCAAAGCTCTATTTCACCATGAAGGACATATAAGAAACAAAAGCATTTGATGAAGACCTCTTGTATGTATTCAAGAAGTACAAACCATTGCATAATGTATCCGACATCACGATAATATCACCATTGCTACATCATGAACTCTGCTCTTATCATCAACAAAGTGTAAATGAAGTCCAACTTTAGTAGTCAAAGGAATTAAAATTAATTTCTTCTTGATATGGGGTAAATACAATGCATTTTTGTCCTACTTGAATGACAAGATAAAAGGCATTATTTTCATAGACCACATGTACTGTATCTTTCAAAGATGTGAAAAAAGTTTTGCATGAAGAAACAATCTGAATCAGCCTCACTCACAAGCATACAAGTAGAATGCAAAGATGCATGATAATGACATGTAAAAACACATGCCCAAAAATCTTGAGCCATTTTGGCTTCATCATTCTTTGCATTTAAATAATTTCCAACAATAAAAATGCTCAATTACTTCTTCTTCTCATTTTGCTTAGCAAGATTTCTACACTCATCAATTGTATGACCAACCTTTTGGCAATATTTGCATCTATCATTCTTTTCCAAATCAGCATCATTAGAGAATGAGTGAAAGAGGAATAATCTCATCAATGTTTATCAATTTCTCTTTCAATTCCTTGATGCAAGTCACATACACATCCACAAACGCATTTTCAGCCATACATACATACTCAAGTTGCTTTCTCAAGTATGCAACACCTGCTTCATTACACACCACATACAAAAAAGCAAGAGTGTTCCATGCCTCTCTTCATGTAGAACATGACTGAATGCATGGATCTATATGATGATTCATAGAAAGTGCAAGCATGTCATCTTTACAATCCCATCTAAGATGCTCCTTTATGGATGGAGAAGGAGTAACCACTATACTTGAAGAAGAAGTTGGATCTCTAATAGTATACTATGAAGTCGAAGAACATGGGGGCCTTTGATCTATACTCGCCACTATGTTCCATAGTTGTTTTACAACTAGAACACTTTTTAATAATGTAATACCATATTGGATAGTTAGTACTATCAAGATCATCTTCAACTTGAAGCATGCCAAACACATCATGGCTACTTGGTGTTTCACTAAATAACAAGGATGTGACAAGATCTTTACTTCAATGAAAGCTTAAGTGAATGCAAAAAATTAAACTCACAATCTATCACTTTGATGGAAATTTTTACTACATGAATAGCTTTTAAAAATCACACTTCTATGTGCCAAAGTCGATTTGTACTATTGCAAGTGCACATGCATAGTGACATGAAAAACGGAAACTTGGAAGGATAGATGGCTGGAATAACTTTCTCTATTGATGATGAATACAATGGAAGTAGGAGCTGAATAATATCCCTAAGTACAAAGTACAACCACAAATGAGTGTATCATGTATGTGGAAACATGGGGAAAAAGCCTCTAACTAGTACAGGATTAAAAAGTCCCCATGTGTAGGAAAAAGGTTCACATCAAAGCTAGTCTAGGTACACATAAGTGTAACAATCTCAAATATCCAAAGTTACTAATTCTTGATATTCCTTAGATTATCACTTTACTATTTATTAGAAAGAAGATATACCAAATTCTATATGTGTGTCTATGAAAATATTTAAAGATTTATAAGGAGTCATATATTCAAGTCTATATAATTTTCTAAGCGAAGGGACATTTGATAGGGCATCAACAATAGGTTGAAGACCTAAACAAACATACAAGGGAGATAATCCTAATGCAATCACTTTTCATTGACAGAGAAGAAATTATTACTTGAATTTCATTCAAAAAATGTAAGTTCCATAATCTATATAGAATGTTCAAATTTATATAATAATCTACATATTTAAACCATTCTTCATATTGTAAAAGTTTATAAACTCAAGAATTTTTGAAAAACTTATTAGCTCTTCATTCTCGCTAATATGAAAATATTCAAAGAATATTCATGATATACTAAAATAAAGGTTTCCCTACTTATATTAAAAACTCAAGAATGATTTTTAAATACAATAATACATTTGGAAAATATTACCTCAATGAAATTCCATAAAAGCAAATAAATGTTGATACAAAAGATCCAAGAATCATCAAGGTCTAAAAACTTTTATCATTTGAAATAGCCAAAGTAGAACTTCTTCTTTTCAGATCATGTGTTTCCTAGGAATTATACATTGGACATGTGACCTTAATGAAATGAGATCTTGAGTGCTTTGAAGTCTCTACATGTTCTAATGGAGAAAATAATATCCCTCACTTACATAGACAAACAACCTACCTCTATATGGGACGTACACTCAAGATCTTATTTCAATGGTTGATCTCATATCTCAAGACTTGTGTTTACATGTTAGTATTTGAAATGCTACTACTTTTTCTCATGTCTCAATTGCATATAATTACTAATAAAGCTTGATTCTTCCCATTGCTCATGTAATTGAGATCTTAAGGTCTAGACTCACGCCTTTTGATGTTTCATGGATTAAAGCATTGGGCTTCTGAAATTGCTCTTCTACATTGCCCAACATTTCATCATCTAACATTATTCGATTGTTTTTTGCAGCCTCAATAGTATCTTCAAATGATGATTGAAGAGATAAAGAAAGCATATCTTCACTCCTCTTTCTCTTATCACTCTCAAATTCAGTTGGCAATAGTTGTAATGTCGAAAGCTTTTCCAAGTGCTTGGCTCTCTCTTCCTTGAGTTGTGCTAAAGATAACGATGCCCTCCTTTTAACATTTATAGTAAAAGCATCTAAAGATTTATCTTCCTGTACCACAAACAAAAATGATATGTTAAATACGATTAGTGTAAAATGTAAATAATGTACAAATCTTGAATATACAACATAACATGTATGTCAAATCCTATATTTGTAAATACAATAAAAAGCTATTTTGGAATATGTTTCTAGCATGACATTGTAACTTTGATAAGTTATTTATATATATATATATATGTGTGTGTGTGTGTATATATATATATATGTATATATATATATATATATATATATATATATATATATATATATATATATATATATATATATATATATATATGTGTGTGTGTGTGTGTGTGTGTGTGTGTGTGTGTATGGTGTGTGTGTGTCTGTGTGTATGTGTGTGTTTAAAAGCTTTACTTACAATGTCTAAAAACTTTGATGATATAGCTGAAGGCCTCTTTCCATATATGTTGAGAATGTTGAGTGTGTTCATTTCCGCATATGCTCTACCCGTTGATGCATTTTGGATTCTCTTTACCTCTTCTTTACATTGGCAAACATTCGAAGATAAGATGTCCATACATTCCATACATCTGGTAGCATGAAACACCAAATACAAAATGATTTTATTCATGGATTAATTTATATTTTAATTGATAGCACCTTTATCTAACTAATGAACATCTCAAGAAATCTGAAATAGAAAGTGATCAATTGTCATAAATCTACTAAAATAAAAAATCATGCAAGATATTCTCATTCTATAAAAATAAAATAATAAATGAGCCTAGAAAACATAGGGTACATGCTAAAACAGCTAGATACATAAGTTATTATAGAAACATTTTTGTTTAAGACATCCCCATAAAATATAACACATAATAATGTAGTTTAAATTTACTCTGACACCAAATATTCAATGTAGTTTATTAAACTCAGCCCGCAAAATAGATGAAAGGAATTAATGAAACTAATTGTGGGCATTATTACACTATAACACGTCAAATTGTTTTATGAAATATCATACATAGAACAAAAATGTGACCACGTAGCTTACGAAAACATTCATCGAGATACATCAATGATCTTTTATATCATAATATTTCCTTGATTATATTTTACTAAGAATGGCTACCAAAACATTCCACAAAAGAGTTAGTTTATGACCATGGTTCATACAAGCTACAAAATTATGGTTACCATAAATAGATAGACAAATATTCATAGAATGTAATCCATTAATTTGAATATATGCATGCATATATGTATGCATGTCTACATACATACATATGTATGTGTGCGTGAATGCACATATATATATATATATATATATATATATATATATATATATATATATATATATATATATATATATATATATATATATATATATATATATATACATACATACATACATACATACATACATACATACATACATACATACATACATACATACACAAACATACATACATACATATATACATATATACATATATACATACATACATACATACATACGTACGTACATACATATATACATACATACCTACACACACACACACACACGCACACACACACATATACATACATATATATATATATATATATATATATATATATATATATATATATATATATATATATATATATATATATATATATATATATATATGTATGTGTGTATGTATGAAGAATATAATGAATGTGTGGATTTGTATATCTTCATACATATATACATATGTAAAAATTTCTATATCTATGTATGAGGTACATATGTATGTGTTTGTGGATGATTTTCTCTCTCTCCATATATGTGTATATACATACATATTTATATACATGGATATCAATTTGTGTACGTGTGTGTAGCCGTATGTATCTATGTGACTACATATTCAACTAATTAACTAAGTAAGTACATAAGAAGGTAAGTAAGTAACAATGTATGTATGTCTATACGTATTTATTTATTAGTTCATGTATGTTTTTTGCAGGTATGCATGTGTATACATATACATTATAATGATATGTTCAAGTTTTATGTTTATTATCATGTATCCACAAACATCTATCTACATGTATGTATGTATTTTTGTATTTAGGTATGCATGTATCTATGCATGCATGTACTAATATATGAATTTATGTATGTATTCATGCATGTCACATGATGCATCTATGTGCAAACATGATAAAAATGTTTTCACATTTTAGGTGTGTATTTTTAAGTTTATCTATATGCATGCATATAGAAATGTTTCCATGTATGTATGTATCTACTTAGGTATTTGTATATTTGTATGTATGCATTAAGTATTTATGTATGCATGTATGTATGTATTTATGTATACATGTGTATAGTTTTGTATCTATGTGTGTATGTATGTATTTATGCATGTGTGTATGTATGTATACATCTTTTTATGTATGTATGTATGTATGTATGTATGCATGCATATATGTGTGTAGATATTCTATGTATCATGTAAATACGTATGTAAGAACATATAATGATCGTAAGATACCTACGTATGCCACTTATGGACATTTTCATGCATATATGTATTATTTTATCTATGTATCGGTGATTGTATGTATATATGTATGTTTATTTGTATACGCGTGCATATATGTATGCACATGTAGTTGTATGTATCTATGTATGAATGCATATTCATATGGATACATAAATGTGTGTATGTATGTATGTATGTATGTGTTTTCATCTACGTTTGAATTTGTGTATTTACATATGTAAAAACATTTGTAGGTATGCACATGTACATTTATGCATTTATGTATTTATGAAAGTATGATTGCATATATGTGTACATGCGTGTGTGGATATATGCATGTGTATAAGTATGTACATATGCATGCATCTATGCATTTGTGTATGTATATATATCTAGGAATATATCTCTGTATATATGTATGTATGAAGGTTCACATGTTTTACGATTTCTATGCATTTAGTTCTTCGTTCATCTATGCAGGTATGTGTATATGTATGCATGTATTGACATATGTATGAATGCATTTGCATATGTATGTATGTATACGTATTTTAATTGATTTATGTATGGTTGTATGGTTATTTACGTTAATGGATTTATGTATGGACGTATGTGTATATTTATCATGATTTTATGCATATATTCATCTACATATGGATGTATGTATGTGCTTATGTTTGTATTAACGTATGTTTTCCTCTTATACATGTAGAGTTATATGTGCATGAGTATATCTATATACGTATCTATTTATATATATATATATATATATATATATATATATATATATATATATATATATATATATATATATATATATATATATATATATATATATATATATATATATATATATATATGATGTGTGTGTGTGATTGTATGTATATGTGTGTGTATGTATAATCGTATGTATCTGTGTATGTATATAAGTAAAACTCGCATGTGTATATGTGTCGACATATAGATGCATTAATGTATGGACATGTCTCTATGTGTATTTGTATATATGCATGTATTTTCACATCTATGTATCAATGGTTGTACGTATGTGTGTAATTTTGTCCTGTGAATGTATGCATGCATACATTTAGCTACGTTTTGCTGTAGGTATGAATCTATATATGTATGTGGGAAAGTATC
>CM035416.1:49881543-49886543 GCA_020310875.1 Ceratopteris richardii | reverse complement strand
ACACACATACATCCAAATAAACTCATATATAAATACACATATTCTAACATGGAAATGCTCATATATTCAAACACACATTGATACATAAATAGAAGCATACATGCATTCATACGTGCATACACACATACATACATAAATACATACATACATCCATGCATACATGCATGCATACATACATACATACATACATACATACATACATACATACATATACTTACAAACAGATACATACATATACATGCATATATTGACTCATACATACATAAATACATGCATACATACATACATACATACATACATACAAACATACATACAAACATACATACATAATTACATAAATGCATACATATATAATTATACTTATACACACACACACATATATATATATATGTGTGTGTGTGTGTGTACATACATACATACTTACTTTTAAAAGTCACCCCACGCAGTAGAAACATTTGTTTTTATAACATACATGCATACATTTGAAATTTTCACATATGAATCCATCTATATGTGTGCTAACCGATAGGCATGCATATACATACATACACACACACACACACACACACACACATATATATATATATATATATATATGTATATATATATATGTATATATATATATATATATATATATATATATATATATATATATATATATATATATATATATATATATATATATATATATATATAGGTGGAGAGAGAGAGAGAGATGCATACATGGATAAATACATATAAAGACACATATAAAGATTTTTAACCATTTGCATACGCATAGACACAAACAACATTACATACGTACTTAAATTCACGTAACTATGCATAATTTTGTTTTTAGCTTGGCATGCACACATACATATATACATACATACATACATACATACAAACGTACATATATACATACATACATAAATACACACACATAAGTAAATAAAAACATAGGTAGAAAAATATTTATGAATACATACATATAAAAACACATGCAGACATGCATGATCACATAGAGTCATACATATATACAAACAAACATGAATACAAAAATACATATATACATTCATTAACAAAGAGGTATAAACATGGATGAATACATACATAAATGTGTACATAAATTCAATCATACATTCACGTACACATGTGTAGGTTCAAGCACAAAAACAATACATATTTAAATGTGTGCATCTACATTTACATTCATGCATACAAAGATAAGGAGTGTATGTGCATAGAAATATGCATGCATGCATGCATGTACATACGCACATACATATACATATATGCCC
This sequence comes from Ceratopteris richardii, assembly GCA_020310875.1. Classification (NCBI taxonomy): domain Eukaryota; kingdom Viridiplantae; phylum Streptophyta; class Polypodiopsida; order Polypodiales; family Pteridaceae; genus Ceratopteris; species Ceratopteris richardii. The sequence goes on along the minus strand of CM035416.1, from coordinate 49,885,260 downwards.
AAAAATATACATATTTAGATACTTAATCAAGTACATAGAGAGATACAAACATACATTTATAGATAGAAGCATACATACATACATATATACATACATACATACATACATACATACATACATACATACATACATACATACATACATACATAATAAATGCATGTGTGCATACATACAATACATACATACATACATATATACATACATATTTACATACATAAATACATACATACATACATACACACATACATGCATACATGCATACATACATACATACATACATAAATGCATGCATGCATATATGCATAGAGAGATAATCACATGCCTACAAGTATATCTACATGCATAGTCACATGTACATATACTTATTTGGATACACATAGATAGACACATCTATATGCATGAAACGAAATGTGCATACATGAACAGATGAACTATGTACACACATACATAACAATGCATACATAGATAATTACATGCATATGTACATCCTTATATATATATATATATATATATATATATATATATATATATATATATATATATATATATATATATATATATATATATATATATATATATATATATATATATATATATATATATATATATATATATATATATATATATATATATATATATATATACTAGCATTCATGCATACATGCTATCCCGGACACATGTATACACACAAATATAATTAGAAATGTACATACATCCTATCAAAAATTCACAAATACATACATGTATATGTACATGCATACATACATAAACGAAAGGAAACTTAGATATTCACACATGTATACATAAGAAGACACATATTAGTGTTTGTATGTGTGTACAAACATACATACATGCAAATATACATAAAATCATAAATAAATATACATAAGCATATATTGATATACATATATACAATCTAACATCCATTAAGGCAACGATTCACATATCCACATATACATACATACATACATACATACATACATACATACATGCATACATACATACATACATACATACATACATGCATCACAAACATCTACTTATAAAGATACATATATACATACACACATCTAGACATACATACATCCATACATACAAACATACATACATTCATACATACATACATACATACATACATACATACATACATACATACATAAATACATACACACACACATACATACATACATACATACATACATACATAAATACATTCATACATACATATGTACATGTAGACATACAAACCCACATGACTACATACATACATACGTACATACATATAGACATACATACAGATATACATACATAAATGAATAAATACATAAATACATAAATATATAGATACATAAATGATACATACATACATATGTGCATACATAGATAGAGATGAGCATACATACATTCATACATACATACATACATACATCCTTACATACATACATGCATACATACATACATACATTCATGCATATCGCATCTATATGTACATGAAATGTACATGTATACATATGTGCATACATAGGTAGATAGGCATACACACAACATACTAGCATAGATACACATTTACTTATACTAAATAACATGCATAATTATGAATTTAGACATACTATCCATATGTAGCGGTTCTTGCATGCATGCATGGATATGTGGATCCCTACGTACATATATTTCTAGATACATATTTTCATACATACATCACTTCATAAATACATTGAGACATACGTGTCTGCATGCATGTGCATATACAAATATTTATCCATACAAGTTTACATACATGGAAATTCATAGATGCATGCATGCATACACCTCTCTCTCTGTCTCTATCTGTCTCTCTCTATACATATATATATATATATATATATATATATATATATATACATAAAAGCATGCATACAAACAAACATAAATACACACATATGAACATATACACACACATAAATTTATACATATATACATGTATATGGATATAATACATGCATATGTGTGAACGCAAACACATGCATATACACAAATAGATAAATACATACATATATACTTAGTGATTTAGTTATTTACTTATTAACATTACATATATGCATACATACATATACACACACATGCATATATATATATATATATATATATATATATATATATATATATATATATATATATATATATATATATATATATATATATATATATATATATATATACATATATATATATATATATATATATATGGAAACAAATACATCCGTACATGCATACATACCATCATACCTATATAAATACATACATTAACCCACACATATATGCAAATAAATACGTACATATTATTCGAACATCAAGCTTACACTTTGCTTGAGGTGGATTCGATCTTTTACAATTGTTCATGGATCTTTTACAATTGTAAAAGCCTAGAGCTTCACACATGTAAAAGTAGAAAAAGAGAGCTAATATTCCACAAATTTGAGGTGCTTGAGTTGCAGTCAATGAATCAATCAATCACCTAAAAGTAAATTAAACTAGATCTTCACTTTTCCTAGATTGTAGAAAAATGAATTGATTCCCTCCAACAACCTCTACTACCTTCATTTTAATTCAAAATCCACTTTTAGATTTCATGAAGAACTTCAAGATTCTATACAAAGACTTCAAATCACTTTTACATTACATGGAAGGAATATACATACACTTGGTTAAGTAGGATATGTATCCACAAACATCTATCTACATGTATGTATGTATTTTTGTATTTAGGTATGCATGTATCATGCATGTATCTATGCATGCATGTACTAATATATGAATTTATGTATGTATTCATGCATGTCACATGATGCATCTATGTGCAAACATGATAAAAATGTTTTCACATTTTATGTGTGTATTTTTAAGTTTATCTATATGCATGCATATACAAATGTTTCCATGTATGTATGTATCTACTTAGGTATTTGTATATTTGTATGTATGCATTAAGTATTTATGTATGCATGTATGTATGTATTTATGTATACATGTGTATAGTTTTGTATCTATGTGTGTATGTATGTATTTATGCATGTGTGTATGTATGTATACATCTTTTTATGTATGTATGTATGTATGTATGCATGCATATATGTGTGTACATATTCTATGTATCATGTAAATACGTATGTAAGAACATATAATGATCGTAACATACCTACGTATGCCACTTATGGATATTTTCATGCATATATGTATTATTTTATCTATGTATAGGTGATTGTATGTATATATGTATGTTTATTTGTATACGCGTGCATATATGTATGCACATGTAGTTGTATGTATCTATGTATGAATGCATATTCATATGGATACATAAATGTGTGTATGTATGTATGTATGTATGTATGTGTTTTCATCTACGTTTGAATTTGTGTATTTACATATGTGAAAACATTTGTAGGTATGCACGTGTACATTTATGCATTTATGTATTTATGAAAGTATGATTGCATATATGTGTACATGGGTGTGTGGATATATGCATGTATATAAGTATGTACATATGCATGCATCTATGCATTTATGTATGTATATATATCTAGGAATATATCTCTGTATATATGTATGTATGAAGGTTCACATGTTTTACGATTATGCATTTAGTTCTTCGTTCATCTATGCAGGTATGTGTATATGTATGCATGTATTGACATATGTATGAATGCATTTGCATATGTATGTATGTATACGTAT
>CM035416.1:49854043-49856543 GCA_020310875.1 Ceratopteris richardii | reverse complement strand
AAAGATTATGAACCTACTACCTATGAAGAGCCCAAGACACAAAGAAGAGGTCGTTTGATGAATTTTTTAGATCACTAGAAGGAACTATTTATAGATGTAACTATGCAACATGTTAGCATAAGGGTTGAATATTTTTAGAAAAGTATAGTTTTAATTAAAGGATATAAAAATTAATATTTATTCACTAATCTTTTGATGCTAATTTCGATATTGACACAAACCTTACAGTGATGTAAGTTAGTGGTTATTTTTTATTAAAATCAGGATCTCACAATTTTCATTGGTGTAAATGCAATACAATATCTTATTTTATATATGTCAACATGTTTCTATCCATAATTTGAGATTTTTATTGATTTTTACTAGGTTTATGGCATAAATATAATCTCATATGTGATATGAGAGTGTTTTCATCTACAAATTATTTTGCAAAGCGATGGTATGAATATAAGTCTTTTTTTATTATCAAAATACTGTTTGATATTGTTATTGCTAGAAATATGTTTTTGACAAACTTAGGAGTCAAATGTCTATGTTTTTTCTTCAAGCTAAACAATATCATTGTTTTTCTACACTAAAAAAAGGTCATTTTATGAGAAAATTTTGCATATGCTACATGACTAAAGTTAGTATGCTAGTTTTTTGTATATAAAGTAGTTATTATTTTGATTGGTAATATATAACTTCTATCATTGAGGAAACCTAATTTTTAGGGATGAATTTTTATTCTTGACAGAGCGGAATATGGGTATTCAATGAAATATTGAGATTTTTAGTGACATGTGAGATACATACAAAATTATTTGTCCAAAGACATGTGGCATATAGTAATGATATTATACGATGTTTTTTTAAATAATAGACCAACTGTTTTTGTGTTTTAATGAACCAATATCATATAGAAGGCTCCTAAAGTATATAACTATATAATGAGCACCTTATATTGTAGTAATTTTCTTATTATAAAAATGTTTTTTCTAGTTCCCAAGACTTGTCTTAAATGCATATATGGCAATAAACCAACATGATGAAAATTCTTTTTATGGAGATATTTCTTTCTTCTCATATATAAGACTACAGGAAAGTAGTTTTTTTGAGCCATATTTAATCATTTCTATATTTTGAGTTATCAAAAATGTTATTTTTTTAGATATATATATTTTTATAGAATATCTCCATATAGATCTTTATGGGGCTTTGAGGTTTTTCCATAATTTTATTTGATTAGTATGTATGATATTTTTTAATTATTAGAAAAAAGGACACTATAGTGTCGTGCTTTGGTACAACACTAGTGTTAAATCAAGCTCCTAAAGAATGGTATAAAAGGCTTTTGGAGTATTTTTCTAGGTGTGGATACAAGGCAAGTCATGAAGATCACTCCCTATACCTCAAGAGGGAAGGAGGACTAGTTGTCTACATATGCATATAAGTGGATGAATTGATTTTAACAAGAAGTGATGATATAGGCATCAAATGGATAAACGCTAAGCTTGGGAATGAATTGAAGATTTTAGATCTTGGAATGCTTAAATATTTTCTTGAAATTGAAGTTATTTACATAGAAAATGGTGTTTATCTAGCCCAAAAAAAATAATTGTCAGATGTACTTTATAACTAGGATATGAGTGGATGTAAGCCACTCACATAACTTGTGGATCCAAACACTAAGTTATGTGTATGTGAAGGGAAGCCTCTTGAATCTATGTAAGCATAAATAATCATAAGTAGAATATTAATTATGCTACCATCACAAGATCTGAGTTGTGTTATGTTGTTGGAGTTCTTTCTCAATTCTATTCACCAACTAATGTTCATATGAATGCAACCAAGAGAGTGCTTAGGTTTATCAATCACACTCTCAACCAAGGATCATACTACTCTTATAGATATGAATTACAACATAGAGGCTTTAGTGACGTTGATTGGGTTGGTTCAAAGAAGTATGAAAGGAGCACATCTAACTATGTCTTCATGCTAGGTCAACAAGTCATCTCATAGATATCCAAGAAGCAACATACAATTGCATTATCATCTAATAAGGATCCGTATAGAGATTTATCAATTGCTTCATTTAAGATCATGTGGCTCAAACATCTCCTCAAAGACTTGGATATGGAGGTGAAGAAGTTAAGTCTAGTTGGAGATAACATATCAAGCATTCATCTAGCAAGCAACCCTACGTTCCACGCAAGAAGCAATCACATAGAGATACATAATCACTTGATGAGAGAGAGGATGCCAACAAAGGAAGTGGAGATTAAGTAGATCAACATAAAGTAGCAGCTAGCAGATATCATGACCAAATTCATGTATGCAAGCAAGTTGGAGAAGTCTAAGATCAGCTTCAAGATGAAGGAGATCAATGGAGACCAACACCTGAGCTTAAGATGGAGTATTCAAAATGTACAAGCTCACGTGTATGTGAAAGAAAGCTTTATTAAAGTATCACATCACTTCATATTTTGGTAAAGTCCACAACCGCTTTTCCACTAGTATT
>CM035416.1:49781543-49846543 GCA_020310875.1 Ceratopteris richardii | reverse complement strand
TAGAAGGTTAGAACCGTGATAAGGATTTTGATGCCCATGATAAATATATTATTGGATATGTATCTAAATTTTGTACTAAATTAGAATTATTATACTAATCTTTGCATCCATATGTGCATGCTTGCTACCATATACTTGTAAGCCCTATAGAAAAGAAATTACTCAGTTTATTATTTTTTTATTGGTTATATACCCTTTGCACATTCATCCTTTGTACAACTAATCAATTTCGAAATGATACATGTTCATGTTTCTTTCAATTCAAGTATCTTAAGTTATTTATGATTTTGAAATGAAGTAATATGGTTATGTTCTCCTAGAACATGATTATGAAAATGACTGTATTAATGAGGGTATGGTAATAATTAAGATCTATAAACCAAAGTTTGTTGTTGTGCTTAAGATGTTGTGTCCTCCCATTAGTCATGGATATTATGTTTAGGTTATTTCTTGTATAGTATTTAGTTAATGATTTTCTTAGTTATTGTAAAGGTATGCTTAGTTTTGTGTTGTTCTTTGTTATTTGATTAAAATGATTCATGTGTAGCTCATGGTATGATAAGAGTCTCTAAAGTTATCTTTATGATCATCACTATGATTTTATAGCTCCTGATCATGGTTAATGTTAATATTCACTGAGTAATTTGTTCACTTATGCGTATTGTTATCATTCTATAGCCATTGGAAACAATTATGCTTATGCATAACATGTATTATATATGTATAATACTCATATGTTTCTATAGTATGTAGTGAAGGTTATCAAGTTCCTATGGTAAAGATAATGTGTGAACTGGGCTTCTTTTCAATTAAGGATTTCCAAATAAATTATAGTGAAAACTAAAAAAATGATAGCCATACACAATTTCATGTCAACACTTATACCATACAAAATATTGATGGTCTTTGAGATCATTATTGAGAGGTTTATATGGGTGAAAATATTGAAATACGCCCCTATTGAGTTGCACTTTTCAAGTGATTTTATAGTATTTTTTGTGAGGGTGTCTTTCAAATTTCTGCATTGAATATATCTCAATGCTGAATATAGTAAAGTTCATTAGCAAACCTATTTGTATAACCTCAATATGTACTAGTGATGGAACACATTGGACTCTTTAAGAAAACATCTCTACCTACATCTTGCATAATTGTATTAAAAAATTGTAGAGTTTAAATATCTCATCCAAAAATGTCTTTTATATATATAAATATTCAGTAAGGATTATCATGAAGTTGAAAATATTTTAGGAGAGGAAACACAACCTTTTATTCTTTATTATTTTAATGATTCAATTGTCTAACTTGAGCATGAAACAATTCCTCATTTGATGATACTGCTCCTCCATTTAAAATAAAACAAAACACTTTCTTATCCATGAAATAGGTATTCACCATAAATATCCATGGCTAAGTATTCTCCTGATTGTAATACTTGTTTAGTACCAAGTTATGTATCCCTTTCTTTATTACTCCTCAAATATTTAATTTGATTGAATGAACATAGGATACTACTTCCAAAGAATACATAAAGTATTACATTCTTATTTATGAAATGAATTCCCATTTTCTAATTATTTTGAACGTTCATGGATATTGATGATGCAATTATGAAGCTTTTCATTAGAATATCAAGATATATTAGGTTATAATATGCAAATGTTTAGGTTCTTTAGAGGTTACATTTTAAACAATTGACACCCTAAGACATGAATCTTCTTTACTTATCTCCTTGATTTCTTCATAAACATAAACAATACAAATTTAGTTCTCTAATCCTACCAACACTTTACTCATTGCAATATGGTTTCCTAAGATATAAGAAAATATGTATCATTGGAAACCTATACATTGTGATTATTTTATTTTTGATATGAGCTATATAATTAAAGACTGTATTGCTACAAAGTTTCCAAACTCTTGTCATGCTACAAAGAAGATCCTATTTTTTGCATGATTCTTGAATTCATAAATGAAATGGAATCTCTTGATTAATTTAGTAGTTGTTACTACTCTTGAAACCTTTTCTACTATAATACATGATTAAATTGTTCAATAATGTTTTCCTATTGAGTAATGGGCCTCTTGCTTCACCAATTAGATGGTAATCATTTATAGATTGATAGGATTTTCTTTTTTTGTCCATTTAGTCCACCTTTAAGAATGTAGACTACTAAACACTAGTTGAAATTCCTTACATGAAGTTATAGTTCATTTCTTTTAGGAACATCTTAGAAATCAACCTTTTGAACGAAAACAATTTATATAGCTTTATCGAAGTTGAGCTTATGAGATAATAATAATTTCGTTTTCATGAATATAAATAATGATAAGAGTTAAATTTTTCTCTATATTCCTCCTTTTGTGATTGAAAATTGATCATAAGATTAGATCCATAAAAGAAGACTGATTCTTGGGGCATTATTAGAAAATGAATGCACAATATTGCTCACTAAAATGGGTCAAAGTGACTTCTAGAACAACTCTCACTATGGTTTTGCATCATACATGCAATCAAATCATGGAAGAATCATTGAGTATTGAAAAAGTTTTAGTAGAGTTTTTGGAGTTTATCTATGATAGGGTGTTCATATGGTTTTAACAGTATATCCAATGGAATCACCTTTCCAAAATCCAAAGAAATTTTGTGTACCTTAAGATTCTTCATTTCCTATCACTAGTAGTAAAGATAAGGAAAAAATCTCCCTTATTATTACGAGCTAATATCTTACAAAACGCAAACTTGAAGTTCACACCTACCTCCTTCCGATCATTGATTGTGATATAAAGTGGCTTTTCTTGTACTAGCTTACTTTCCTCTCTGGAATGATCCAAGAACCTAGAGTACATCTCGCTGGTCTGGTTCGAACATCTTGTATCTCTTGAGTCCCTAGAGGTATAAATGGAAGACATCTCACAGGTCCGATGTAAACATCTTGCATCTGCTGAGTCTCTAGAGGTAGCTGGCTTTTGAGCTAATTTGTATAAGCTTGACCACTAAGATTCAAGATCGTACCAAATGAAACCTATACCTAATATCCACTCTTGTCAACTGATAACAAGGTCGAGGCAACAGTTTTCATTATGGGTTCGGCTCATATTTCTCCGAAGTCTTGTTTGAACCTAGACACAAAGTCGAGAAAACATAGTCGAATATAACAAGCTCTCCATAATGAGCAGAGTTTAATCATTCTTCTCGTACAGAAGTACGCCTAATGGTTTGTATTTACTTCTCAGTTGAAGGTGCTCACCTAAACCTACTTCATCTGTCTATCAATCAGAGAAGATGTAACCATGACTCAACGCTTTACTTGATCCCTTCTTGTTTATAGACCTGTTGTAATATGGTGGTTTGGTGGAGAAAGATTTCTTGATCTTCCTCCAAGCGGATCTATATCCTGAATTCTCGGTTTCCAAACTTTCAGATACTCGTTCACATGTGCTCATGTTACATGATTATAGCGAAGCAATATAAGTTCAGAGGCGTAACGAGACAGCGTCTCACATGGTAGTGAATCTGGTCATTGTCTACTTAATTATATCGAACATATCTCTACAGTCATGACGCTTTCTTCCCTCTATCAGTGATAATTACACAGATATATAACGACGCATAGTACGTCATCAATCTTTAACTTTGAAAGAACACTGTACAGGTGAATGGGGGATTACTAAGTAGGCGCTTGCCGAACCTCCAAAGTTCGTGGCAATGATAAAGAATCATGCAACCCTGAGAGCTCACGTAGGCAGTTTTTCAATTGGGAGAAAGAATGATTTCCTACAATCTGATGTATAAACTGGTCTCAAGAAATTCTATACATGTAATCGCTTACATTAATAAATTCTAATGTTAAGAATTCAAGCTCTTACCGGATGAGAGAGAGAGAGACAGAGAGAGAGAGAGAGAGAGAGAGAGAGAGATTTTACTGTTAAGTTTACAAGCTCTTACCGGATGAGACACAGAGAGAGAGAGAGAAAGGGGAGGGAGAATTCTGGCAATCAATACAGGGCACAAACGACGACTAACGATGAAATTAGATTGAACTTACCGGTTCATGCGAACATCAGGGTTTAAGCTCCCCGCGGGTAGCACTGCCGTGCGGAGATGCCGATGCTGGTTAAATAGAGAAGCACTGCTGAACTCAATTGCAGCAGTTGTAGGACTCCAATGGCACATTGGTCGGGATTGGACGAGCGATGATGCTGGAACGGCGTTGAAAAACGATTGCGAAGAGCTATGGAAGGGATGATCCAGATGAATGGTGTGATGTGAGCAGGATGCAGTAGGTACAATTCTATCATTGTGCTCTTCAATACCTGCGTCATGCCGGGGACAGTGTTGCTGATGAGGCCGGAGTATGGAGTTTGTGGAGGAGATGAAGTTCATTCTCTGCCTTGCAGCGGCAATTCCGATCGGTTTGTTTGGCGCAGGAAAACCTGATTTCAAGGACATCGCCATCTAATGTAGAAGAACACAGCGTCGTAACTCTCTCTCTCTCTCTCTCTCTCTCTCTCTCTCTCTCTCTCTCTCTCTCTCTCTCTCATATGCACACCACAGACAATAGCGCATGTTCATTCACCTTCAGTAAACGGCGCCTCATCATTTTTCATGCTCCTATACATCTGCACAGGAAACGCAGTCGTGAGATTACGAGGAAACCGAAAACATTGTGTCGCGGAACTTTTCATATCATGAACATGACATTTATGAGTGCGAATGCATTGCTTCTTGATTACTTGAAGGTGACTCTTGACATGCGCTATTGTTAGACCCTTCACGTCCATCAGTTGAAGCACGAGCTTCGGTGTCGCTCCTGCATTATGTAAAACAGAACTTTACATAACGTTACTTAACAGTTCACATAATCGCCTTGACGCGAGAGCTTTGCCTTGTTAAAACAAAAAAATCTTCCATGCAGATACAGTTATGAAGCTAATCCTCGTATTATGGTTGCCCTAATCCTTGCTATTCCTCCCTAATTCTGCATACGTAACTAGCACCGCAATCAGTTCCAACTTAGCCAGTTGAAGAGCTGCTCTCTGTATTCATCTAACCATGCATTCTTCGACGAGGTCAGGAGCTTCAGAGAAGGAAACGAATATTTCCTTGAGGCTTGCTACAGATCCGCTAATCTACTCCAGTAATAAATAATTTCTTTCGCGTACAACTACACCTCGGAAGACTAAGACCAGTAATCATTCAAAGGCGTAGTTCTGAAACCTATAGAGCAACGATCCTCCTTGCTGAGAAAGTGGTCACAGTATAATGAAGTTGTATAAGCGAGTGTGGTAATTACGTTCTTGACCTCCAAGGCGCTCTACAGCTTGGACAAAGCATTCGTGTAGAGCAGGCGTCCAGCGGAGGCGAGGCATTTTCGATCGTACGTACTGTCGGACACCGCCTCCCTGTCCATTCACCCGCACGGTGGCGTTCGACGCAGCACCGTCTGATATTATGGAGTTTCTGTACGGGAAATTGTCGTTTATGCCTTGTTCGTCTGCATCGCATTGATAATTTGTGGTTCTCTGCCTCTGGGCCACCGAGGTTTGCTGTCTGATGTCATTCGTGATGGTCACAACGCTAGCAGGCTCAGGTCCAACGTTGTCCAAGTCGCTGCTTGAACTCGATCCTTGGTCCACGGCCCAAGTCGCGCCCTCCCCGCAGCTCAGCGTCATAAGGTGCAGCTCATTGCCGCGTATCTTGGGCAGCTCGCCACTTTTCATATTGCTTCTGTAGCTAGTTACATCCGCAGTGATGTTTACATGATTGACGGAATATCTGAGCGGCGTCAATCGGATATCGACACCCTCAGTTCCGATTAGTTTGCTCCAGTTCGGCGGATCATATCTGTCGCTAATACGCCATACAGAGACGAAATCGATCGCTGTGATATTGATTGCTGCAGATTACACTGAATGCTGTTCCATCATTCAATCCATGTTATCTCGTTTGGATGCTTGATTTTCCTGCATAAAGCGCGTCACATATTGAATCATTCAATCTAGATTATCTCCTTTGAAAGCTTGATTTGCCTGCATATAGCGCGTCACATATTGAATTCCTGTGAAACTGTGACCTAAAACGATGCTTCATCTGTATTCCAGGCGATCTCCTTCGGACGCCTGATCTACCTGCATATGTCGCATCAAATATTAAATTTGCGTGAAGCTGTGACCCGAATTCGGCAAAGAACTACAATTAAGCTTTCTCTGAAGAATGGAATGCACAATAGGACGTTAATTGGACGGATGAATCGACTCTCGAAAAATGTCTGCGGCTTGGAGAGGAAGTCACTTAGATGAAAATGATTTGTGGGTCTAGCGAACATTAGAATTGTGCTACCAGCAATTTAGAAGATGACTCCGGTCACAGAATAAGGTCGAAGGGAATTTCAAGTGTAGGGTCTGGAGCTGTCATTCACAGGTCTGAAGTTGGTACTGTTTTGGGAAAGGAGATAGAAGTAGGAAGGAAAAGAACAGCGCTCACGAGCGTCTGGAGCAGGAGAGGAAGTTTCACTCCAAAAACATCAGACCAGAAAGTAAGAGGCAGGTCATCTACACGAACGCTTGAACAAGGTAATGAACAGTGAGGTCCTGGCTAAAGAAGGAATCTCCATCAGAGGACTGGAAGTAAACGGTTTAGATCGATACGTAGCGAGTTTCTCGCCATCTCACGGGTCTCCATGGCATCAGAAGACGCTATCGGGATTCAGCTGCGAATGCGATTTTGATGAAGCCATGAAACATCAGAAAGGAATGAGGGAATGATTTGCTTCATCCGTGCGTGACGCCGATTTGTATGAGGTAGTAGGAACCTCAATTAAGAGCCCGACGCCGAGACTCGAAAGTCATACGACTCCGCGATACACCCTTTCTTTACGTACTCTTTTGTCTGTGTCTCCTTCACACTCTACACTCGATCGGTAGCTGAGGAGCACGGATTCCATGGCGTAAAGCTTACGTGCACAACCATTATTTTTTACGTTGATGTTTCGCTGTGGCCGGTGCCGCCGATGCGTTTGATTTAGCGTACTACGAGAGGGAGCAATTTCCATGTTCCATCTATTTTAGCAGAGCTTCTCCGCAGAACCCATGTCGAGGACCGTGTCTGCTTCTATCGTCGCCATGGAAACAGAGATTCTTCAAGACGCAACATTGTGGAGTTGCAGGTCATCTTATGTTGTATATTTCCATGGGCCATTGAAGAATCATCATGCACGAGCTTGGCAGTTCTTGTGCTGTAAGCCAATAGCGGTATCACCCTGCACGCGCTCTTTGTACTCTCTTTCGCCCTTTTTGTTTGTATACGGATAGAACATAATATTAAATGAATGAACAAATACTGAAACGTTCAACGAAACCTCTCGATAGCCACATGGACAAAGGGAAATCTCCTAACGGTAGAAATGGAGTCCTACCAAGTTTTCGTACAATCTTGGGATTTTCAATGAAGCAAGCGATAATTTTGTAAAAGCTTCACAGTGATATCATAAACGGTGAGAAATAATCACATCTTAGAATTTCCCATAGAAAGACATTTCTGTATTTATACAAGGAGAATATTGTGAAATTGGGTAAAATAGGAATAGCAAGCATACGCAAATTATGCCAACTTCTCGAATAGAGTGAGATTTTTTTTTTAGCGTACAATGAATTGGAAAAACACTCACAGGTCCAACCTAGTAAGATAAAGGCACTCATTTTTTACGAACTCATAGATATGTCCAACCAAGACTTAAACTCAGGACTTCCTATCAAAGACTTAAAGCATCAAACCACTAGATATGCGCTCTTGGACAATAGAGTGAAACTTTTACTTCCCATTACTTGCCAAACATAAGCTCTTATTGTTTTCATCCATCATTTAACATTGTATCGAACAACGACAAGCGGTGCAGTTCCTTACAACATTATGAAAAGAACAGTTTCAATGCTATCAAGGAAGAAAAAACCAACTGCTTCGATGGTTCCAATAGTTTAATTCTTTGTTTTCAATGATATGTGATTCCGGTTCTTATGACGCTATGAAATCAACTGCTTCTATGGCTTCAAAGATATATCTATAGAGCTCTTTTTCCATTTGAGGTGCATAAATCACTCTGGAAAAAGAATTTAATAATATGACTAAGAGAAATCTTTCATAAACAAGGAAATCTTAATTAGCTGTACGATAGGAAAGTGGATGTTTGGTGTTCCTAAACTAGAATCAAGTAGTGCAACAAGAGGAGTGCATCAATATCCATGGCTATATATGTGCTGCATCCAAATTATTTGTATAAAAATCAATCATCCCTTTTTACAACACTAGGAAGAGGTTTTCATCACGTATACAAACCTTGCTATTGTCCGTTGATATTGAAATGTCTGCACGAATGCATTGTAGAAAGAAAAGCAGACATACATATTTCCACCCATATTCGTAGTTATTTTATTTGTAAGAGAATCAAGTATTATTTGGCCGAAACCGGTTAAAGCCCCTTGAATATGCATACAGTCGAAAACGTGGTCAATTGCTCATCACTTAATCCATACCTGAATGATTTTGAAAATGGAAACGAGCATTGATTTTACGTCACATGTAATAGATTTTGGAATAGTAAATTGATATCTAGAAACTTAGATATCGCTAGCTTTTCTTTGATAAACGTTGATGACTAGTTGTGGCTACAAAGTATATGGGAAACTAATAGCTAGGAGCTTTACGAGATAGAGCAAGGTCAGAGTGAACCCATGAGAAACTTAAAGAGAAGAATTTTCCTCGTAATTGCTTCAATCACTATCTATGTGAAAGGAGAAATGAATGTTTAAAGTTCTTTTAATATATATTCTATATAAATTGTGTAGCTGCATGGTTAGTCATATATGTGCAACAGCGTAGCCATAGGAAATGCTCTTGAATGAATGACTCTCCTCCCAACCATATGCCTCTATATATAGCTCTCTCCAAGGGACTACCTGCATGGGCAGGTGGATACTAACCATCCAAGTGTCAGCCATGTAACTACATGTGTGCCAAGTGTTCTAGTTGACTTGAGTTAACTCAAGTAGATGCTTCTAGAAGGTTCTAGATCTCTTTGGGCAAAATACTCTCCACATGTCCCCCATGGGGATTGAACCCAAGACCTCCTCCTTCACATCCTTGAGACTTAACCATTAAGCTAAGTGGATCACTTGTTCACAAGAGCACAAGACCTGCTAGTATGTCTAAACTCGAGATTTTTGGTCATACACACGGATGACCAAACGGTGTCCGATTTCAGATCCGTCTGAATCGGCCAGACCCTTGGATCATAGACTTACTTTATTACATTATTCCCCCCTTGGAAAATATAGCTCTATTTTCAAGGACGAAAATATTTTCCAAGGGGGGAACACTGTAATAAAGTAAGTCTATGATCCAAGGGTGTGGCCAGTTCAGACGGATCTGAAATCGGACCCCATTTCATCATCCGTGTGTATGACCAAAGATCTCGAGTTTAGACTTACTAGGAGGTCTTGTGCTCTTGTGAACAAGTGATCCACTTAGCTTAATGGTTAAGTCTCAAGGATGTGAAGGAGGAGGTCTTGGGTTCAATCCCCATGGGGGACATGGGGAGAGTATTTTGCCCAAAGAGATCTAGAACCTTCTAGAAGCATCTACTTGAGTTAACTCGAGTTAACTGGGACACTTGGCGCACATGTAGTTACATGGCTGATACTTCGATGGTTAGTATGTAGCTGACCATGAAGGTAGTCCCTTGGAGAGAGCTATATATAGAGGCATATGGTTGGGAGGAGAGTCATTCATTCAAGAGCATTTCATGTGGCTACGTTGTTGCATTTTTACATGTTAGAGAGATGACTCTTCTCCCAACCAAATGCCTCTATATATATCTCTCTCCAGGGGACTGCCTTCTTGGGCAGGTGGATACTAGCCATCCACGGGTTGGCCATGTAACTACATGTGCGCCAAGTGTCCCAGTTAACTCGAGTTAACTCAAGTGGATGCTTCTAGAAGGCTCTAGATCTCTTTGGGCAAAATACTCTCCCCATGTCCCCCATGGGGATTGAACCCAAGACCTCCTCCTTCACATCCTTGAGACTTAACCATTAAGCTAAGTGGATCACTTGTTCACAAGAGCACAAGAGCTCCTAGTAAGTCTAAACGCGAGATCTTTGGTCATACACACGGATGACCAAACGGTGTCCGATTTCAGGTCCTTCTGAACCGGCCAAACCCTTGGATCATACACTTACTTTATTACAATATGTGAGGGGATAGATTGGTATGCTCTAGAGATGAGCTAATGTTGCACAAAACCTGCTCTACACCTGTTAAGTTAGCTCTAGGGATGCCTAGTAGACTCTTTTGGATTCACATTATTGCATTTAGAACCACCAAGTGCTTTGGAACATCCTCCATAAAGTTTGCACCAAAATAGGTAGCTTGCATATGCAAGAAATGTGCGAAGACCTTCTATTTTGGGGATGAAGGTGCTTAGAGTTTTGCTTAGAGCTTACAGCCTGGTATGAATTAATCAGAGAGCTTTTGCACACATCTAATTGGAGACTAAAAATAACTAAAGCAAGTTATTCCATGAATTTTGAGGCACTATATATTGACAAATGAGTTTAGCAACTCAAGGGGATCATCCTGACATTTCAAGAACAAGATGATGTGCAAACAAAGTCAATTTCCTTGCTCACTTCATATCTCAAGATTGTCTGAACTAAAATTAATAAGACTTGATATGTAGATAATAGATAGTTCATTCTATGTATACCTTAAAGTGTAGCAAATAATTGATTACAAAGAGAGAAATTGCTTCTACAAAATCCCTAAAATAATTAAGGTGCAACAGATAACTGTAGATAGAGATATGCTTCAAGAAATGTATCACAATGTATATGATAATGAACATATAATTCAACGGAAGTGTAGTGACTACTCAAGATGAGTAGAGTTCAATGTATGCTGAAAGTCTCTAAAAAATGGCACACTTGCCCTATGACTAAATCATCTATACTTATGCTCATAACTTGAGTTTGAATTTTGAATTTCCATCACCTAAAAGCATTCCTACACTTCCAGGATGATTGGAATTGATTCCTCCTACCACATGAGCCATGGTTTCAGCTCCCTAACTTCACAAGATTCTATACTCTCTTTGATTTTTTACATTTATCCAAAGTAAGTATGTTCAAAATAACTAGGCAGAGGATCACATGTAGTTCTTTCTTGGGACGAGATAAAATGAAGTGTAGGCGTGAGTAATTAGTCAATAATTTAGGCTTGCTAATTGCACCAATAGCTCCCCCTCAAGCCTAAGATGCTTGAGTCTTCAATTCTTCATGATTTCCTACAAACCAATTACGCACTTGAACTTGCTTAATTTGCTTCCATCCAATGCATTGTCATCATATCTATGCATTGTTGATTGGTAGATACATATGATAGCTATATCTTCTTGCTCATGATCTTTTCCTTGACATAATAGTAGTGAATCTCAATATGTTTGGTCCTAGCATGATAGATAGGATTAGCACCAAGATTTAATGAACTAATGTTCTCTCCAAATACATGCGAAGTTGAAGTATTCAACCCGAAATCAGAGTATAGGGTCCTCATCCACATAGCTTCTTGAGTAACATTACAAGTCCTCTGTATTCAGCTTGAATTGATGAGAGAGTAGTTCTAGGTTGCTTTTCTGAAGACCACAAAATCAAATTGGCACCTGCAAAAGTGAGATATCCTAATGTGCTTCTCCTGTCATCTTTAGAGCTTGCCCAATCTTCACCAAAAAATAATTTGACCTCTATATCGAATGTATAAGGGTAGTATAACCCCTCATTATTGTGCCCTTCAAATACTTTAGGATTCTTTTGGTTGCTTCCATGTGAGGCTCCCTTGGAGTGTGAATGAATTGACTAAGCACACTAACTCCATAACATATATCTACTCTAGTTAGAGTAGCATAGTTCAAGCTTCCAACTAAGCTTTGACAACTAGTCAAATCACACCTTCATGAGCACTTAGCTTGTGATTTACCTCCATGGGTATACCTGCAACCTTTGTATTTTCCATCTTGAACTTGGAGATCATATCTCCAATGTACTTTCTCTCAGTTCGGAACATACCTTTCTCTGTATAAACTACTTCCAAACCTAGAAAGTATGTTAGTAGGCCAAGATCATTCATCTTGAACTCTCATTTCATCTAGGCTTTGATCCTCTTGATTTCGTCTACATCATTACTTGTAATGCTTATATCATACACATATACACAAAGGTATATGACCTCTGAGTGGTTCTTGTTAATGGAAATAGAAGGATTTGCCTTCCTTACCATAAAACCTTTATCCTACAAGTACGTGACAAGTCTATGATTCCAAGATCTAGAAGCTTGCTTCAAGCCATACAAGGCTTCCTTCAACCTGCATACATATTTTGGATATGATTGACCTTTAAATTGAGGAGTTTGAGCCATGCATACCTCCCCTCAAATCAAACTATTAAGAAAGGCATTTTTAATATCCATTTGATAGATATCCCAAATCTTAGAAGATGCTACACTCATGAGTACCCTAATTATAGGCATCTTTTCCACAAGTGAGAATGTCTCTTCATAGTCAATGCCTTGGGTTTGTGCAAACCCTTTAGCCACAAGCCCTGCTTTGTACATATTAACTAAGCCATCAGAATTCTTCTTTACCTTGTAAATCCATCTTTAGCAAATAACCTTCATAGATGGTCTCTTGAGAACCAATTCCCAAGTCTCATTCTCTTGTAGGGCTTCTATTTCTTCTTCCATGGCATCTCTCCATTCTGAGTTCTTCTTGGCCTATTCATATGTACATGGTTCTTATGAGTTTGTATCCTATGCTATATAGGTTGAATGATTAGGGACTAGTGAAATATCATAACCATACCTTTCTAGCTTCCTTTTATCGTTGGTTTACCTTTTTATAGTTCCGTTTAGCTCAACTCTTGCACTTTAACTTTGCCTTCGCAGTTCCAAGAGCTGATTTCCCTTCTTGGAGTCTTCTTGTCTTCTTTAGAATGATTTTGAGTCTTCATGTGTATGCTCACCTCTTTGAAACTGTTGGAAATTCTTCGTCTAGTTCATAAGCAAGTTTGATTTTCTTGTAATCATCTTCAAATCAGGATTTTCTTTCATCAAACACAACATCTCTCCTTACAATGAAGCCTTTATTGCTTGGATTATATACCATATAACCTTTTTTATTAAGATCATAGCCAATGAATATACATTTCTCTGCCTTTGGATCCAATTTTCCTCTGATTAGTAAAGATATGTGTGCATATGCTATGCACCTAAAGATCTTGGAATGATCAAGGTTCGGTCTTCTTCCATTTAATGCTTCATACATTTTCATCCCATCCAATGATTTTGATGCCAGTTTATTGATCAGATAGGTGGCTATGGATATAGCCTCTACCCATAGGTAACTGTGCAACTTCTTCTCATTTAGCATTGACCTTGCAGCTTCCATTATGGTTCTATTCCTACTTTTTGCCACTCCATTTTTCTCAAGAGTATACCTAGTTGTAATCTCTCGTTTTATCACTCTCTCTTGAAGATAAGAATGAACTTCATGTGAGAAAATATCTCCCCCCTCTGTGTGACCTTAGCCTCTTCAAAATTTTACCTGTTTTAGTTTCTACTAATCTAGGTATTTCTTAAAGCATGTAAACACTTCATCGTTATGCTTCATGAAATTTTTTATTGTCCAACTGCAACAATCATCAATAAATGACACACAGTACCTAGATCCAAACATTGAAGGCTCCCTACTTGGCCCCCATACATTTGTATGGACTAGCTCCAATAGCTCTCCATGAATGTATCCCTTCTTTGTGAATGTTTTTTTGTGAGTGTTGGCATTCAAAGCCAAGCACAAGCCATGAGAACACCTCAAAGAAGTGGACACACAAGAAAAAGGAGCAAGTTATAGGGAGCTCCAAGAAGTACATCTCAAAAATTTTCAAAACAAATCCCTTTAAAAAGATTGATTTTGAATCTTAGGTTATATTGTTTCTAAGAATGGAATATCAATAGATGAGGACAAAGTAAGAGCCAATATCGGAGTTGCCAAGGCCAAGGAATGTTAAAGAGGCACAAGCCTTTATGGGCGATTGTGGATATTATCGTAGGTTTATCCACATGTATGCAATCATAGCTAAAGCTATTTATGCTCTATTGAAAAGTTTTGATTGGAACAACGAGTGAAAAAATTCCTTCAATGAGCTTAAGAGACATTTGTGCATAGCACCAATACTAATCTTTCTTGATTGGAATAAACCATTTCATGTCTATGTGGATGCATCCAATAGCATGTCTCCTAGCACAACCCATAGGTGAAGGAAATCTAGATTTTACTATAGCATATGCTAGCAGAGAACTAAATACAACTCAACCAAACTATACAACAACTGAAAGAGAAGGTTTAGGCATGATATACACTCTGAAGAAGTTTAGGCATTATCTACTGACCCACAAGTTCAAGTTTTTCACTCATCATGAAGCGTTATTATAATTGGTAAATAAACCTTGCGGTATAGGACACTTAGTAAGATGGTTCCTCTTATTAATGGAATATGACTTTGAAGTCATTGTTAGGAAAGGTAGAACCAACCTCAAGGCCGATCAACTTTCTCACATCACTTCAAGAGAGCCACTGTAAGGAGTGTCTGATGAACTACCTGACACTTATCTATTCAACTTAGAAATTGTTCCTAAATGGGCAAATAAGTTGGTACCTGTCCTAATGTTTGTACCCAAAAATAAGAAACTATCAAATATTTGTAGGAACCATGTACAAACAAGATACGGTGTGGAGGTGATCACAATCCGGGTGGATCGGGTCCGGTCATGGCACACACAGGGTGTATGAATCTAATGAATGTTGGAAGGTTTAAGGACATGAATTGAAATTAATGTTGAGTATGGAAAAGAGAGAGATGTTGAAATGATTTTGGGAATGGGATTGTAGGAGTGCAAGTTAGATTTATGAACATGACTGATAAGAATGAAAGAGAACCATACACACGAATCAAATTTGGAAGGAAGAATGGTCCATTGAAGGAGCTTCTTAAACACTTCCTAATTCTAATCCATATGCATAGTCTTCTTTGGATGATATGTATGCATGACGAGAATAGATGGAATCCTTACACATAAATCAGTTTCGAAAGGAAGAATGGTCCAATATTGGAGCTTCTTATACACTTTCAGAAACTAATGAATATGTATGGGCATGTATGGATTATATGCATGCAAGTGTATTATGATGATAGAGTTTACTCATAAGCTCAATGAAACATCCTCACTGGTTCAACGCAATACTGCGGAGCCTTCTCATACATAGAAGAAAGTAGAAGACATGTAAAAATACTTAAGAGACTCAGAGACAAGAGAGAAGAGACAAGTGACAAGTGACAAGTGACATGAATTAAAAGGATTTGAATTAAGTTACATGTATAAGATCGTCATGGTACATCAGGCTAAGCAGTCTACTGGTCAAAGGTGGTTCCGACCCTCAAACCATGACAGTTCAACCGAATGTCATACGTAAGAAGGTGATTTCCACTTCATTGACCCTATGTATGTCTAGGTGCATAATGTCTAACTAAAGAAGTCTAAGACTCATTAAAACTAGCTCTAACTCACGCACATGCTCCATTGAGGGTGAGTCAAGATAGAGATGCTAGTTTCAAGAGCCTATCCTCGATTGGAGTTCTAACTTAAATTTGAAACTAGGTACTATACTCATACTAGCCCACCTTGGATCCTCACTCGCTCAACGGAGGGTGATCGTCTCAAGGAAACCGTAAGCTAGCAAGAGCCCTATGGATGCCTAACAATGATGCTCTAGGAGTTTGGAGGGGGTTTTTATAGTTTTTTGAATGAATTTGGGCCCTTGGATCTAGAGAAATCAACTCTCAATTCTAGGATCACTACTTTCGATTACAACCATTTGATTAATCAAATCAATGGCTTGGAATTGTTCTTTCTATCAAATCTAGTGTAAAGGAGTGAAATCTAGGTGCATTCATTCTCCACCATTGGATCTGGGGATGATCTGGACCATCGGATCAGTGCTGACATCAATTCGGATAAGATAAGCCACTATTTTTGGAGAAACTTTGCATTATTGATCTTTAACTGTCAAAAAAAATCTTCTTTGATGAAGAAACTCATGGATCCTCCTTCCTTTATGCTTTAGTGCATCTCCACCCTTGAATATGAGCTCATCTTGACTGTACAACATGGTTCCATCATATTTTGCCATGTGGCAGTCCTTCAAGCCTTCAATTTTCTTATTCTAGAAAACTACAGTGACCTTGAAAACTGGATTTTGTGCTCTTTGACCCTTCAAATATTGTTTGATGAAGATAAAAGTTTGTAGAATTATGTTTTGAAATGCCTCCTTTAGGAATATGCAAAAAACACTCCCATCTGAATCTTCCTTGTACAAGTTTGACTACATTTGGAAGCTTGCAAGGTGGCATTAAGGTGTCTAGGAAGCTCTGATAGCCTTGAAACTTTGTACAAATATGTAGCCACATATGATCTTTATACATGGCAAACCATATGGCTAACAAAAATTCCTATACAAAATTTTGTAGGGTCTAAGTGGAAAAATTACATTCTTTACAAAATGCACATGGCATATCAATGTGCTAGAAAATCCATTTTCATGTGAAATTCGGGCTATAGACTGCCTTTGATAGGATTTACAAGTATATGAATTTTCATGTGATTTGGAGACATTGAAATTTTTACCCTAATTTCCAAAGTTTGACCAGCTTTGACCGCTACCCTAGATTTCCAAAGCTTGCATGTGAACTCCCTTTGACATCCTTGATGCATCTTGGACTTCTCAAGGAATTCTGGCTACCTTCACCGAATGTGTTTCCTGTAGGCCTTCATGAGTGAGAGAGGAGAGAAAATCTCGACGACATTCACCCCCACTAAACCTGCGATTCCTCCGGAAGCGCCACTCTAGCATCTCTGAAAAACAAAATTTTCGAGACATCAAATTATTTTATAGGCAACATACATGGAAGGAAAATTTGATCATATGCAGGAATGAGTAGGCAACCTGACATGAAGCAAAATTTGCATGAAAGAGACAAATAGGCAACATATATGCAAATGAACAAGCAACATTGACAACAAGAAAGAAAACAGACAAGCATCAATATGAAGTGGAAGTGGATGTATAGAGTCGTTTTAAGCATCAGTTCCTCTCATCTTGAAGAAAAATTTGTACCTTTTTCATAAAGCAATCTACGTTAAATACAATTATAAACAAAGATCTAGGATTTTCAAGAGACATCTTTCATCTTTAGCTTATTTTAGATCAACTCCTTTCCTACATAAATATGAATATGCTCTTTCTCTAATATCATGCAAGGAAATCTAACTAAACTCCACTAATGCATAAATCTACCTATATAGCCCGTGATTTATTCTACTATGCCTCTTTATCCTCCTTTGGCTTTCTCTTTTTTTTTTATGATGATGATGATTCGGCAACTTTATGGTTACGATCACTTTTTTGGGGTGGAAGAAAGTGTAAACTTCCTGGTAACATGTAGCATTTTTTTTTTGCTGACGGGGAAAAATTAAACCCCGATACAAGGTACAACCATTTTTGATGATGGAAAACAGTCGTTTATACTCCGATACAAGTGTTGTGAGATGGACTAAGGATGTAGAAACATGCAATAGCATGAGCTAGGATTTCAATATTTATGCTTTTGATAGAGGATACATATGCATGTTAATATATGAAAGTCATGTCACCAAAATAAACCT
This sequence comes from Ceratopteris richardii, assembly GCA_020310875.1. Classification (NCBI taxonomy): domain Eukaryota; kingdom Viridiplantae; phylum Streptophyta; class Polypodiopsida; order Polypodiales; family Pteridaceae; genus Ceratopteris; species Ceratopteris richardii. Next base: position 49,828,719 of record CM035416.1, on the reverse strand, counting down.
CCAAATCTACATGCCCTATCTTTCCACAATCCTAGATTATAATCAATTTCTTAGTAGATAAGTTACTACTTAAGATACAAATTTACACAAGTAGAGAAATCATCATTTGCCCTTTTTTTTTTTACTCAAGTGATGTGGATATGCAATGCAATGCAAAGACTGATAACAAACATGCATGAAAGAAGAATGGAAAAAAGTAGAATGAACTTGAAAAAACACAAAGAAACATGAACTTGAAAAATTAATGATATTTTTATATGGTTTTTTTTCTCTTCCCTTTTTTTATTTTTATTTTTTTATTTTTTATTTTTTAGTTTTTATAACATGGATACTCCTGTTTATGAGTCGGCCTCATTGTTGTCATCTTCTTCAATGTCCTCATCCAAAATGTACTCGTCATTATCACGTTTCTTGAATAGCTTTATCCTTTTACCTGCAATCAAGGTTTTTAGTGCAACACCATTTAATTCACAAAGAGCATACGTACCATTGTTGTTGACTTTTGATACAATGTATGGCCCAAACCACCGTTGAGTGAGCTTTTTGCCTGCATCATATTGAGAGTCAAATGTACTATCATAAATGAGCACCCAATCTCCTACTTGAATTGGCTTAGGACCCAATCGATGAGTTTTATCAAAATAATGCTTGTTCTTCATTCTAGATTCTCTTATTTTTCAACGGCATCATCAAGTCTTAATTTACCTTGTTCTAACTGTTTAATGCGCAAACTCAAAAAATCATTAGTAGAAATGTTTTTAGACCAAGGCAAATTTGACCATGCAGAAATATGAGACTGAATTGGAAACAATGGTTTTTGACAATACATAAGTTCAGCAGGCATATACCCAGTAGTGCATGTGCACGTCATTCTATCAGCCCGAAGTGCAAAAGGTAAGAATCTAGGCCATTGTTTGATGTCACCATTACATGCTTTAGATATGGCTTTCACAATAGGTGGATGCCCTCTCTCTATTTTACCATTGGCCTCTAAAATATATGCAGTAGTGAGAGACAAACGAATACCGTGACACTCAAAGAACTCTTTAGCTTCTCTCGCATTTAACTCTCCACGATCAGCAACTACTTTCTCTATGTACCCAAAGCGACTTATGACATCTTCAAGCAAGAATTTGCAAACATTGTAAGTGGTCTTAGATCGTAGTGCACGTCCCTCTACATGATTAGTTAAGTCTTCTCTTGCAAGTACAATGTAACGCATTTTAGGCATAGTTACAAGATCTACTACCCACTTGTAGTGAATACAAGGTGGAGAAGTAGGATGCAACGGATCTCTATGTTTGACTGATGAATGAAGTTGAGAAGTAGAACATGTAGAAACATAGCTACTAATGTCAACGTACATCCTAGGCCAATAATAGGTACTTCTAATTTTTTCATATGTTCCAAAAAATCCTTTATGACTTGCCCATAATGTCTCATGCATTTCCTTCATTACTTGCAATCAAAGAACTCCTTTTCCTAGGACTCGTTGTGGATTCTTAACCTTACCCTTAGCATGTCTTCAAAGATAACCATTACATAGGAAAAAGTTATAAACTCGTTTCCTAATGTTATGGAATCTATTCGTATTCCAGCTAGGTAATGGTTGTAGTGTACTCAGATACTTCCTATGTCTCTCCATTCATCTTCATACTCAGACTCATGAAATTGCTCATACTCGTATATATATGGAACATAATCAATTAAGTTCACATTCTTTATTAGATCACTTTCAAGATCATCATCAAATCTAGCTCTCAATAACATATCAGCAACTGAGTTTGACTTACGTGAAATGTGAACTAACTCAGGATTTATGAACTTAATATATGAGATCCATCTAAGCATGGCTATATCAGGAGATGAACAATTCGATATCATTCCAATGAGAGGCAAACAATCAGTCTCAACTTTGACATTTGCTCCAATGAAATATTCTTTGTCTGTTTTCAAACTTGTTACCATACCCCATAGTTCTCGTTTGATCTGTGGATATTTTCGTTGTGTTTCATGTAAAATTTTGGTACCAAACCTAATTGCATATCTATTCCCTTTACTATGATCTTGACTTATGACCCAACCTATACCAACATGACTAGTATCAACAGTCAATATAATAGGTTTGTTAGCAGAATAGTCTACACGCTTAAGGATTGGAGCTTCAAGCAATAATTTCTTCAATTTACGCATAGCTTGAGTGTGTTTGTCAGTCCAAATAAATTTTCGTTTCTTCCTCAAGAAGTCATAAAGACAATTAGCAACATGAGCAAAGTGTGGGATCCAAATAACATAAAAGATGCAAGCACCAAGAAATCCACGTACCTCACTCACGTTGTTACATGTTTCAGAAATCTTGCCAATGGCATCAACTTTTTGTGGGTATGGCTTTCGACCATAATGGCCACATAAATGTACAACAATAAGCACCTCGTTGACACCAAAAACAGATTTCTCTATGGAAAATGTGAGAGCTACCTCTTCAAATGGTTGAAATATTCTTTCACAATCAGAGATATGGTCAAGAACAAATTTACGACATCCAGATGAATCTAAAGTAATGTCCTTTGCACGTTCCTGACTCCCTTTAAGTGGAATATCATCAATGAATGGCATGGTTATATGAGGGATAAAATCATGTAAGACCATATTCATAGCACTCATCATATGAGCCACAGAATTAGTCGCTCCTTGAGATAAAGTACACATTCGCACTAAGCCTAAAGGAGTTTTCATTGTGGTTATGTCATGAATATCAATTGTTAATTGGAATTGGTCATATCCCGAATATAAATCACCCATTGAATAGATAGAATGTCCTGAAAATGATTCAGCAAACTCATCTACAATGGGTCCTGTTCCTACATTCCTTATGGTGACTTTATTGACAGGTTGGAGATCTTGAATAAAACGTAGTTTCCCATTCTTTTTAGGCACAGTGAACCATCTCTTTGAGTAAGGTGCAAAAGATGGCTCTAAAATTCTCATGTTTATCTTCTCTTTAAGTAGTTTCATTAGCTCAGGTAAGTGAGCCTTTAGAACTGGTATAGGACAAAGATTCCATGGAATATGTGGAATAGTAAATATTATCATGGGTGCAACTAGCTTAGGATCTACACAACCAATCTCATGAGGATACATAGTAAAGGCTTTTCCATGGCTACGTATGACTCTCTCAAATTTATGTCTCTCTGCTGGAAAAAGAAAGTCATCATCTCTACCAATTTTCATATGTTTGATTGCCTCATCCGTGAATGTATGTCCTATGTTTTTCTTATCGCAAAGAGTTGGATCATTTTTCACATCAATAATTTTTTCATTACTTCCTTGAGGTAATGGTTGAGCTATGGATTTGATTTTTTTGTCTACAGTTTTGTACTTCGTTTCAACTAAGGCATCATGTGTTTGGTTAAATTTTGTGCACTTGTCAACATTGAGAGCATACTCTTGGATTAGAGCATACTCATCAAGGGAAGAAAGAAGAATAATATGGGAATTAGAATTTTGTTGAACACATAACTCTAACTCCTCCAGAGTAGAGAAACAATGAGATGTTTCAATCACATGCTCAATGTTCTCATCATGTTCCATGATTTTGTTGTTTTTATAATTTTTTGGGTTTTTTGGATAAAAGACTTGGACAATTGACTCTTATGAAGAAAATCTAATCTAGAATGTGGAAAACAAAGTGACAAACTATTGGACATGTTGGTTGGATGCGAGATGTCAAACCAATATCCACTGTTGTCCCGCTCAACAATGGATTCTATCCAAAATTTTGATCATATGTAGCTCCAAACATGAATCGAGGTGCACAATCACTACAAGCATGCTCATGACTCTGAGTAAAAATAGGTTTCTTTCTCATTGACAATCGATTCCTAGGATGATTCACTCCTACTGTCATGACTTGAAGTGATTGCATTCCATCCTTAGACTTAAATCTAGCATAGGTAGATCCATCATCCATGGCTTTAGTTTCCATACAACTCTCACAAATAAAGGGTTGACCTAAGAGAACTTCATAGGAGCAATTATCTTGAATAAAAAAGTGAAACTCTTCTGTGATTCCTCCTATGGAAATGAGCACACTAGCACAAGCTCCATACAGGGTACCTCCACCATTATCTGCAGTTCTCGTACGCCATCCACAATCTTTATCTATGGGCCATCGAAACGTATCATAGACTTCTCTTGAAATCACATTGATTTCGGAACCAGAATCTACTAATGCATTTACAGTGATAGTGTTCTTATCATTTCCTATTTTAACATGCATTTCTGATGTACCTCTAGACCAAAATGTTCTTTTAAAGTGACTTTCAGGATTATTTTCATGATTTTCATGGTCATGTTGAATAGGTCCTAAGAAATTTTTATTAACATTTACTTCATCATCATCAAAGTCCTCTTCATCAGATTCATCAAAGTTTAAGGCTTTATTCATAGCTTGATCTTGATCTAGAGAATTTTGCATCTCAATATCTAGATTAAGCAGAAACCTCTTCCTTTTAATTAGGCCGATAAATTTATCTTTAAAAACAGGCTTTGCAATAGAGAAAACTTGTTCCAAAGACATAATCACTTGACTCTTAAGCAAAATGTCATCTAAAATCTCCATAGGATCTATTTTTCTCTCAAGTTCTGAAATCAAGATGGCTTTAGGTTTTCTCTTTGGTTTCTTTTGTTTTTGCTGAGGGTCTTGTTTTTGTTCATGTTCTCCTGTTTGGTCTTCCGTTTGTTTTGATTGTTCTTGTTTATCTAAAGGCTTTGGTTCTGTTTTTCTTTGCTTTGTCTTCTTCCCTTTTTGTTTCTCCTCTTGTTTTTATTCATTGGGTTGTGATTCTTGTTTTTTATCTTTGGATTGTGATGTTTCTCCCTGCTCTATGATTGTTTCTATTCCCTCTGAGGTTTTTTTTCGTGTTACTCTTCTTTCACTAGGCTCAGTTTCATCTCTTTTTTGTTTTTCTTCTACATTGGATATGTGAGAAATAAGAGATTGATCTTCTATCGGTGACTCCCAAGACGTTATTCTCCTAATCTCATCTCGTGCTCTTACTAAATCCTCTATGGAAAAGTCACCTTCCTTTGTGGGTTTACTTGATTCTACTCGTTGTTCATCAAGAGCTTCTAGTTTCACTCCTCTAGTTCCTACGTCCGTTATGGTTATATTTTCATAATGTTTTTTCATTCCTCCCTTATCATAATTTCCTTGGAAAGGTAGCCTAGATCGATAGTCACAGATTTTCTTGTCTATGTCTACTACTAGTCATTGCTCCTTAGCAGCCTTCAATAGTTCACAATCTCTCAAAAAGTGCTCTAATGAATCACACCAAGGACACCTACGAGGGCCACGCACAAAACCATTTTGATTTTGAGGATTTTGATTAACTTATGGTGGGAAATTTTGAAATTGAGGATTTTGTTCATAAGGTATTGCTTGAATAGAATAATTAGGATTTTGATAAGGCAATTGATGGATTTGAGGAGCTTGGGGAGCAACATGTGGTACTTGAGGTGCAAGAGGAGCTTCCATATTATACGGTTGATGATTTTGAAAATTTTGATTTTGAGGATTTTGCAAAGTTATTTGTGAAGCTTGAGGATACATGTTTTGATACATTTGAGGATTTTGCACATGAGGCTGAGGATTTTGCATTGAAGGATTATGCGTTGGAGGAACTTGATATGCTTGAGTAGGAGCTACTTGTGGATTTTGATTGGTAGCTATAACATGTTGATTAGGCTCTTGAAAAGACATTGGGCTCATTTGATTTTGGAAAGTTTTGGTGTAATTAGATTGTAAAGCATCTATAGTCTTGGCCAAATTGGATTGTGTAGCAATAAGACTTTCCATTTGCTTAGTGAGAATTTCCACTTGAGATTGTTCAACTACACTTTTATCTGGCTCTACTTTAAAACCTTTAGTAGGCTCCATCATTTGAGGAATAGGAGTAGAGTCAAAAAGCATAGCATGGGATTGTTCTCTAACTTGCTCCTTAGTTTGTGGAAGGCTAGCTTGAGGAAGACTAGTTTGCTCATAAAGCATGGATTGTCTTTGATGTATATGGGCTACAACCTCTACTACTTTACGCACTTTTTGCCAATTTTCAGTAAGACCATAGCGCTTGTCCGGCTCTTCTAATCGTCGTTCAACTTCCCTACGAGTTTCAGGATGAAGAAGCTTAAGAAAATTGATCACAAGATCAGGTTCCAAAGTTATCTTATCCTCATCAGGAAGTTGTTCATAGCGTCTAATATACTCATTTTGTAAGTGAGTAATAGAGCTACTAGGCTTTGGAGAATTGACCCATCGTAAGAATCCATCTCGATTATGTTGGCTATAATCTTCAAGATAGAATTCTTTGAGCATCTCCTTTCTAAAATCACTCCAAGGAAGACTATCATATTGAGTGACACGGTTTATGATAGAGCTATCAACAATTTGCTCAAAGAATGATATCAAAAGATCTTCGGGAAGACCAAAAATCATAGCTTGCTCTTCAAAAAAATCTATGTAGCTTGTGATGTTGATGCCATTGAATTTTCCCTTCTCTCTTAACATAGAAGAGACTATTCTTTGGTCTTGTTTCTCAACAATAAAGGACTTGAATCCTTCCTCCATCTTATGTGAATAAGCAAGTGATGCATGATGCTCGAGATCTCTCACAAATGCGTTTACTTCACGATGAAGATGTGCACATAATGTGAGAAATCCAGTGCAACACTCAAGAATGATGATGATGATATGATGAGGATGAAAAATATGAATCAAAAAATATGGATCCAAACCTCCGAACAAGATCAGAAGCAAATGCCACGAAGTGTTTCACGTCGGGTTCAAATGTGGAGGTGATCGCAATCCGGGTGGATCGGGTCCAGTCGTGGCACACACAGGGTGTATGAAGCTAATGAATGTTGGAAGGTTTAAGGACATGAAAGTGAAATTAATGTTGAGTATGGAGAAGAGAGAGATGTTGAAATGATTATGGGAATGGGATTGTAGGAGTGCAAGTTAGATTTATGAACATGACTGATAAGAATGGAAGAGAACCATACACACGAATCAAATTTGGAAGGAAGAATGGTCCATTGAAGGAGCTTCTTAAACACTTCCTAATTCTAATCCATATCCATAGTCTTCTTTGGATGATATGTATGCATGAAGAGAATAGATGGAATCCTTACACATAAATCAGATTCGAAAGGAAGAATGGTCCAATATCGGAGCTTCTTATACACTTTCACAAACTAATCAATATGATGGGCATGTATGGATTATATGCATGCAAGTGTATTATGATGATAGAGTTTACTCACAAGCTCAATGGAACATCCTCATTGGTTCAACGCAATACTCCGGAGCCTTCTCACACATAGAAGAAAATAGAAGACATGTAAAAATACTTAAGAGAATGAGAGAGAAGAGAGAAGAGACAAGTGACAAGTGACAAGTGACATGAATAAAAATAATTTGAATTAAGTTACATGGATAAGATCATTGTGGTACGTCAAGCTAAGCAGTCTACTGATCAAAGCCGGTTCCGACCCTCAAACCATGACAGTTCAACCGAATGTCATACGTAAGAAGGTGAGTTCCACTTCATTGACCCTACGTATGTCTAGGCTCGTAACATCTAACTAAAGACGTCTAAGACTCATTAAAACCAGCTCTAACTCACTCCATGCTCCACCAAGGGTGAGTCAAGATAGAGATGCTGGTTTCAAGAGCCTATCCTAGATTGGAGTTCTAACTTAAATTTGAAACTAGGTACTATACTCATACTAGCCTGCCTTGGATCCTCACTCGCTCAACTGAGGGTGATCGTCTCAAGGAAACCCTAAGCTAGCAAGAGCCCTATGGATGCCTAAAAATGATGCTCTAGGAGTTTGGAGGGGGGTTTATATAGTTTTCTGAATGAATTTGGGCCCTTGGATCTAGAGAAATCAACTCTCAACTCTAGGATCACTACTTTCAATTACAACCATTTGATTAATCAAATCACTGGCTTGGAATTGTTCTTTCTATCAAATCTAGTGTAACGGAGTGAAATCTAAGCGCCTTCATTCTCCACCATTGGATCTGGGGATGATCTGGACCATCGGATCAGTGCTGACATCAATTCGGATAAGATAAGCCACTAGTTTTGGAGAAACTTTGCATTATTGATCTTTAAGTGTCAAAAAGTCTTCTTTGATGAGAAAAACTCGTGCATCCTCCTTCCTTTATGCTTTAGTGCATCTCCACCCTTGAATATGAGCTCATCTTGACCGCATGTGGTAGCCCTTCAAGCCTTCAATTTTCTTATTCTAGAAAACTACGGTGACCTTGAAAACTGGATTTTGTGCTCTTTGATTCTTCAAATATCCTTTGATGAAGATAAAAATTTGTAGTACTATGTTTTGAATTGCCTCGTTTAGGAATATGCACAAAAAACTCCCATCTGAATCTTCCTTGTACAAGTTTGACTACATTTGGAAGCTTGCAAGGTGGCATTAAGGTGTCTAGGAAGCTCTAATAGCCTTGAAACTTTATACAAATATGTAGCCATGTATGATCTTTATACATGCCAAACCATATGGCTAACAAAAATTCCTATACAAAATTTTGTAGGGTCTAAGTGGAAAAATTACATTCTTTACAAAATGCACATGGCATATCAATGTGCTAGAAAATCCATTTTCATGTGAAATTCGGGCTATAGACTACCTTTGATAGGCTTTACAAGTATATGAATTTTCATGTGATTTGGAGACATTGAAATTTTTGCCCTAATTTCCAAAGTTTGACCAGCTTTGACCGCTACCCTAGATTTGCTCGATTTCTTCCAAAGTTTGCATGTGAACTCCCTTTGACATCCTTGATGCGTCTTGGACTTCTAAGGGAATTCTGGCTACCTTCACCGAATGTGTTTCCTGTAGGCCCTCATGAGTGAGAGAGGAGAGAAAATCTCGACGACAACGGAGGGTGTACTAGCTTGTTCTATCAAGGACGATGAACATAGTAGTTGGTTGTGACAAGCTTATGAAGGATTTCTAGGAAATCACCATTCTAAACAATAAATATTGCAAAATCTAAAATGTTTAGGAGTGTATTGGACTAGTATGGACAAAGATATACATAAGTGGATTAAGAATTGTCCAATGTGCAAAGAAAGACCCCAATTGAAGTGTGCTACCCTTTATCACGTGTCATTAGTTCTGGATTGGAGCACTCCATTGGTAGAATTTATGAGATTAGGAACACTACACAACGAGGCTATTCTAGCAAGAAAACAAAGCATGGAGCAAGAGGCTCAGGACTATGCCTTAGTCAAAGACAACCTATACCAAAGAGGCAAAGATGGTTAGCTAAGATTGTGCATTCATGAATCAGACTATTTGAAAGTCTTGGAAACTGCACACAATGGTGTTGTAGGTGGACACTTTGGTCCTAATCGAGTAATTAAGACCATTCTATTGTGACAACTTTGGTGGCCCACTCTTCATATGGATGCACATACCTATGTGAAGAAATGTGACACATGCCAATATGCACAATATCTGATTAGAAAAGATGAGATGATTTTGAGACGAATGATGGGAAGACATGCATTCTCGAAGTGGGGTATAGACTTTGTTGGTCCTATTAGCTCCACAGCTAGAAACTCCCATGCAAAGTACATTATTGTAGCCATAGATTAGCTTATGAAGTGAGTAGAACTAAAAGCCATGACAAAGAATGATGCTCAAATGATGGATAAGTTATTATTCAAGAATGTGTTCACTAGATATGGATCACCAATAGAGTTAGTAAGTGATAGAGGTGCAAACTTCCTGAATGAAGTCATTGAAAACCTTCTCCAAGAATTCTTGGTAATACATAAGCAGTCTGCCCCCTATCATCCACAACCTAACGGATAGGCCGAGCAAATAAGATCCTATGTAATGTATTGACAACATTGGTAAACAATAAATGCTCTAACTAGGATAAACAACTTCATCATGCTATTTGGGCTTACCGAGTTTCCTACAAAACTGTACTCAATACCGCCCCATTTCAGATGGTCTTCGGATAGAATGTTGTGCTACCATTGGAGTTCCTAATACCAGCTTTAAAAGTAGCACAAGAGCATGAATGGAATGGAGATGAGCTATCCTCTAGATTATTTGATCTAGAACACTTAGGTGAGACCAGGCTACGAGCGGAAGCAGGCATCTACGCTGCAAAGAAAAGACCAAAAGGCATACTTTGATGCACACATCAAGGATAAGGGGTTGAAAGAGGGAGAGCTAGTGTTGGTTTATAGGTTAAAGCAGCATGCCCATAACTTAGAAAAATGAGGATATGGACCCATGATCATTAATAGAATTTCCACTAGCGGTGCGATTTAATTGGCCACTCTAGAAGGTGACATTTTGGTGAGCTATATTAGTGGATGCCAAGTTAAGCTATATCAAGAACCACTTATAGAGGATATGCTAATGAGACTTGAAACTGCTAAGAAGCAAAAAGCAGAATAGTTAAGGGTTAGAGAGGAAGCATAGGCAAAGGCTAGAGAGCGCATTAAGATAAATAAGTTAAGGCAACAAGGCCTAGTTGTAAATCCCAATGTCCCAAGATATCACATGGCCTGTGCCAAAAATCAGGTGTAATTGCTTCTGGAATAATCAATCAACCTCCCTTTGTGACCATAGAGGTAGGACAAGGACATAATGTAAGGACTCTGAGGGTGTTGATTGACTCGGGTGCAACAACTACTGCAATTAGACTTTCTTAGTGTGAAGATCTAGTATTGAACATCAATCCAATTGACACCTATCTCATAGGGTTGGTAGGTGTGGAAACCCCTTGTTTGGGTGAGGTGGAGCTTCTCATCTATCTTCAATATGTCCCAATGAGAGTGAAAATGCTAGTGTGTCAAGATGAGGACCTTACAAAACCACTTGTCTTGGGTCAAGATTGGATCTATGACCATGTAGCCAATTTAAACTTAAGAAGTCAACTTCTTCAAGTTTGGGTACATGAACAATGCATTACATTAGAATTAGAGAATTGCATGCTCACAAATTCAGGTATCACACATTCTGTTAGTTCTTGTAAGGCTAACCTTAGAGAAGAAGATGTTGTATGTGTCAAAAGCTCTATGATGTAGAAGGACCCAATCACGGAAGAACTGGCTCGAGAACGAGTTGATCTCTCTCCTTTTTCAAAGACTAGTATAGCCACAATAGTTCAACCATAGAGGTAACCAAAACAATTTAGGACAACCACTATATCAAACAGAGAAACAAAACGTAAGAAGAAATTAGTTCAGGGCATGAAGTAGATCTAGATCTGAAAGGGGGAGCAGCCAATCACACCATTGTAGTTGAACTCATTACCAAAGAAGCAGGGGAGAAATCCATGGAAACAAGTAGCAAAACAACGGAGATCTCAATTTTAAAGAGTACCCCAAATTTGGGTACCTCAGCCATCAATGAAGGCAAACCACAATAACGTACAAATTTGGGTGCCTAAAGAATTAGTTGTAGCTGAAGAAGGGCAATTACACATGTGGGTAGCCATGGAATGTTTATATGCACAAAGCCCTAGGCTCTCCCTCACAAGAAAATTCTCAAAAAAGAAGCCAAGGAGAAGTAACAATCAGAACCAAGCAAAAAAATCAAAAGAAGATCAAATCACCTCTTCGGCAATAGTAAGAAGACAATCATCAGGGGTATGGGTTTGGAAGCCAAAAGCACCACTAAAACCCACCCTCCCCAGAAGCAAAAAGTTGTAATCGATACGTGGCCGAACATCTTTCTAATATGGATCCCTATAAGGATGAATGATTAAGATCCAATGGATACCTCCAAACAAAGATTGCATCAACATCTGCAAGTACAATTGAAAACATTGACCTACAAAAACCATAAGCTCCTTGCACAAACGTGTCTTTTGCACCATTCAGGTCATGCATTTCCAAAGTATGCATTAATATAGGGCCACATTACACGGTCATGCATAGACACAATTGAGAATCCGAGACACATGAGACACATTGGACATATGTAAATTATTTTATTGATACCAACATCTTTCTTCTTGTTTTGTGACATTGCTCCTCTCAAAAAAAAAGAAGGAAAAAAAAGAAAAAAGAAAAAGAAGTGACAAGAGAAAGAAAAAAAAAAAAAAAGAAGCAGGAATAGGACCATGCGCTCGAAGAATCTCATCAATGAATCATCATCAAGGACATCCATCAACAACAAAGGACAAGCCAATGGTCAATCACCATGATGGGAGTACAACAGGAAGAGATGAACATTGACCGGCCATTCAATAGGGTAAGAATCCCCTACCTTGATGAGAGATTAGGAAACCTCTTCGTCAGCATACCCTTGAGCACTTAACTTAGGACCCAAAATTTTTTGCACCATACGTTTTGAAATGCATTCCCCAAGTAAGCATGCATAGGGCCACATTGTCACGAGGAAGGAGATAACGAAGAGAGCTCACACACACACACTCTCACTCTCAAGGAGAAGCACACACATAGATTGAGGCAAGGAAGAATGATCTTCTTCTTCTTCTTCTATTACATAAAAGGAATGTACAAGAATGACCTAAAAACAAGAATACAACAAGTGCAATATATAAAGATCAATACATAAGGAAAAACTTAATGTCTACGAATGAGTGAGCTGGCACGGAACAAATGTGCCATCACTCTCGGTAGATAAATCTAATAAAGCTCAATGAAGTATACCTCACATATACTAGTGTGACCACTATACATGTCAGAAGAACGAAAAACTTGTACGTGTCATCTTCGATCATCACATGTTGAGCTTGATATCTCAACACTCCCCCTCAAGCTCAACGCCATATCCTATAATCCAAGCATCTCCCGAAACTTCTTCAACTTCTCATCTCCAAGTGCTTTGGTGAAAATATCAGCATCTTGCTCATCTGTTCTCACATAAACAAGATCAATATCACCTACTAATACCTTCTCTCTGATGAAGTGATAATGTACCTCGATATGCTTTGTTCTAGCATGGAAAACAGGGTTCTGTGCTAACTGTATGCTGCTAAGATTATCACAATAGATAGTGATAGGCTTTTGCACTTCCACACCTAAATCTGCAAGTAACATCTCTAGCCATGATGCCTCACATGCTGCCATTGCAGCTCCTCTATACTCAGCCTTTGTACTCGACAAAGCAACAGTGGGTTGCTTCTTACTACTCCATGTAATAGCTACACCTCCAAGAGAGCAAAGAAACCACTAGTAGATCTTCTATCTCGAGTACTACTAGCCCAATCTGCATCGGTGTATCCATGAACGTGCAAAGCTACACCAGCTTCGAAAAACAATGCATAATCCAAAGTAGCACTCACTAACGTAGAGTGCACCTCAGAGCATCCAAATGTGGCTTCCTGGGAACGTGCATAAACTGACTTTCAAGTCCAACAATATAGCTTAAATCAGGCCTTGTAGTTATAAGATATATAAGACTTCCCACAATTTTCCTGTACATAGTAGCCTTTTCCAATGCTAGAGTGGCGCTTCCAGAGGAATCGCACGTTTAGTGGGGGCGAATGTCGTCGAGATTTTCTCTCTCCTCTCACTTGTGAAGGCCTACAAAAAACATATTTGGTGAAGGTAGCCAGAATTCCCCGAGAAGTCCAGGATGCATCAAGGATGTCAAAGGAAGGTCACATACAAAGTTTCAAAGAAATCAAGAAAGTCCATGGTAGCGGTCAAAGCTGGTCAAAGCTGGTCAAAGTTGGGAAATTAGGGCAAAAATTTCATTGTCACCAAATTAGATGAAAATCCATATACTTGTAAAGATTGTCAAAGGCAGTCTATAGCCCAAATTTCAGCAGAAAATGGATTTTGTAGCACATTGATATGCTATGTTCATTTTGTAAAAATGTAATTTTTCTAGTTTGACCCTACAAATTCTTGTATAGAAAATTATGTTAGCCATATAGTTTGGCATGTATAAAGACCATATGTGGCTACATATTTGTATAAAGTTTCAAGGCTATCCGAGCTTCCTAGACACCTTAATGCCACCTTGCAAGCTTCCAAATGTAGTCAAACTTGTACAAGTTAGATTCAGATGGGAGTTTTTTCTGCATATTCCTGAAGGAGATCTTTGGAAACATAGTCCTACAATGTTTCATCTTCATCAAAGCCTATTTGGAGGGTCAAAGAGTACAAAGTCCAGTTTTCAGGATCACCGCAGTTTTCTAGTTTAAGAAAATTGAAGGCTTGAATGTCTGCCACATGTCAAAATATGATTGAACCATGCTGTACGGTCAAGATGAGCTCATATTCAAGGGTGGAGATGCACTAAAGCATAAAGGAAGGAGGATCCACGAATTTTTTCCATAAAAGAAGACCTTTTTTACAATCAAAGATCAATAATGCAGCATTTCTCCAAAAATAGTGGCTTATCTTATCCGAATTGATGTCAGCACTGATCCGACGGTCCAGATCATCCCCAGATCCAATGGTGGAGAATGAGGGCGCCTAAATTTCACTCCTTTACACTAGATTTGATAGAAAGAACAATTCCAAGCCATTGATTTGATTAATCAAATGGTTGTAATCAAAAGTAGTGATCATAGAGTTGAGAGTTGATTTCTCTAGATCCAAGGGCCCAAATTCATTCAAAAAACTATATAAACCCCCCTCCAAACTCCTAGAGCATCGTTGTTAGGCATCCATAGGGCTCATGCTAGCTTACGGTTTCCTTGAGACGATCACCCTCGGTTGAGCGAGTGAGGATCCAAGGTGAGCTAGTATGAGTATAGAACCTAGTTTCAAATTTAAGTTAGAACTCCTATCTAGGATAGGCTCTTGAAACCAGCATCTCTATCTTGACTCACCCTCGGTGGAGCGTGTGAGTGAGTTAGAGCTGATTTTAATGAGTCTTAGACTTCTTTAGTTAGACGTTACGAGCCTAGACAGACATAGGGTCACTGGAGTGGAACTCACCTTCTTACGTGTGACAGTCGGTTGAACTGTCATGGTTTGAGGGTCGGAACCACCTTTGATCAGTAGACTGCTTAGCATGACGTACCACGACGATATTTTACATGTAACTTAATTCAAATCCTTTTAATTCATGTCACTTGTCACTTGTCTCTTGTCTCCTCTCTCAGTCTCTTAAGTATTTTTACATGTCTTCTATTTCTTCTATGTGTGAGAAGGCTCCGCAGTATTGCGTTGAACCAGTGAGGCTGTTTCTTTGAGCTTGTGAGTAAAATCCATCATCATAATTCACTTGCATGCATATAATCCATACAAATCCATACATATTTATTAGTTTCTTAAAGTGTATAAGAAGCTCCAATATTGGACCATTCTTCCTTTCGAAACTGATTTATGTGTAAGGATTCCATCTATTCTCATCATGCATACATATCATCCAAAGAAGGCTATACATATGGATTAGAATTAGGAAGTGTTTAAGAAGCTCCTCCAATGGACCATTCTTCCTTCCAAATTTGATTCGTGTGTATGGTTCTCTTTCATTTTTATCATTCATGTCATCAATCTAACTTGCACACCTACATTCCCATTCCCATAATTATTTCAACATCTCTCTCTTCTCCATTCTCAACATTAATTTCACCTTCACATCTTTAAACCTTCCAACATTCATTAGCTTCATACACCCTGTGTGTGCCACGACCGGACCTGATCCACCCGGATTGCGATCACCTCCACATTTGAACCCGACGTGAAACGCTTCGTGGCATTTGCTTCTGATCTTGTTGGGAGGTTGTGATCCATATCCTTTGTTTCATATTTTTCATCCTCATCATATCATCATCATCAGTCTTGAGTGTTGCATTGGATTTCTCACAATATCGTGCACATCTTCGTCGTGAAGTAAACGCATTTGTGAGAGATCTAGAGCATCGTGCATCACTTGCTTATTCACACAAGATGGAGGAAGGATTCAAATCCCTTATTGTTGAGAAACAAGGCCAAAGAATAGTCTCTTCTACGTTTAGAGAGAAGGGAAAATTCAATGGCATCAACATCACAAGCTACTTAGATTTGTTTGAAGAGCAAGCTATGATTTTTGGTCTTCCCGAAGATCTTTTGATATCATTCTTTGAACGAATTGTTGATAGCTCTATCATAATCCGTGTCACTCAATATGATAGTCTTCCTTGGAGTGATTTTAGAAAGGAGATGCTCAAAGAATTCTATCTTGAAGATTATAGCCAACATAATCGGGATGGATTCTTACGATGGGTCAATTCTCCAAAGCCTAGTAGCTCTATTACTCACTTACAAAATGAG
The DNA here is from genome assembly GCA_020310875.1 of Ceratopteris richardii. Classification (NCBI taxonomy): domain Eukaryota; kingdom Viridiplantae; phylum Streptophyta; class Polypodiopsida; order Polypodiales; family Pteridaceae; genus Ceratopteris; species Ceratopteris richardii. The sequence continues at coordinate 49,812,427 of CM035416.1, read as the reverse complement.
TATATTAGACGCTATGAACAACTTCCTGATGAGGATAAGATAACTTTGGAACCTGATCTTGTGATCAATTTTCTTAAGCTTCTTCATCCTGAAACTCGTAGGGAAGTTGAACGGCGATTAGAAGAACCAGATAAGCGCTATGGTCTTACTGACAATTGGCAAAAAGTGCGTAAAGTAGTAGAGGCTGTAGCCCATAGACATCAAAGACAATCCATGCTTTATGAGCAAACTAGTCTTCCTCAAGCTAGCCTTCCACAAACTAAGGAGCAAGTTAGAGAACAATCCCATGCTATGCTTTTTGACTCTACTCCTATTCCTCAAATGATGGAGCCTACTCAAGGTTTTAAAGTAGAGCCAAATAAAAGTGTAGTTGAACAATCTCAAGTGGATATTCTCACTAAGCAAATGGAAAGTCTTATTGCTACACAATCCAATTTGGCCAAGACTATAGATGCTTTACAATCTAGTTACAGCAAAACTTTCCAAAATCAAATGAACCCAATGACTTTTCAAGAGCCTAATCAACATGTTATAGCTACCAATCAAAATCCACAAATAGCTCCTACTCAAGCATATCAAGTTCCTCCAATGCATAATCCTTCAATGCAAAATCCTCATCCTCATGTGCAAAATCCTCAAATGTATCAAAACATGTATCCTCAAGCTTCTCAAATAGCTTTTCAAAATCCTCAAAATCAAAATTTTCAAAATCATCAACCGTATAATATGGAAGCTCCTCTTGCACCTCAAGTACAACATGTTGCTCCCCAAGCTCTTCAAATACATCAATTGCATTTTCAAAATCCTAATTATCCTGTTCAAGCAATACCTTATCAACAAAATCCTCAATTTCAAAATTTCCCACCACAAGTTAATCAAAATCCTCAAAATCAAAATGGTTTTGTGCGTGGCCCTCGTAGGTGTCCTTGGTGTGATTCGTTAGAGCACTTTTTGAGAGATTGTGAATTATTGAAGGCTGCTAAGGAGCAACGACTAGTAATAGACATAGACAAGAAAATCTGTGACTATCGATCTAGGCTACCTTTGCAAGGAAATTATGGTAAGGGAGGAATGAAAAAACATTATGAAAATATAACCATAATGGACGTAGGAACTAGAGGAGTGAAACTAGAAGCTCTTGATGAACAACAAGTAGAATCAAGTAAACCCACAAAGGAAGGTGATTTTTCTATAGAGGCTTTAGTAAGAGCACGGGATGAGATTAGGAGAATAACGGCTTGGGAGTCACCAATAGAAGATCAATCTCTTATTTCTCACATATCCAATGTAGAAGAAAAACGAAAAAGAGATGAAGCTGAGCCTAGAGTAACACGAAAACAAACCTCAGAGGGAATAGAAACAATCATAGAGCAGGGAGAAACATCACAATCCAAAGATAAAAAACAAGAAGCACAACCCAATGAAAAAAAACAAGAGGAGAAACAAAAAGGGAAGAAGACAAAGCAAAGAAAAACAGAACCAAAGCCTTTGGATAAACAAGAACAATCAAAACAAACTGAAGACCAAACACGAGAACATGAACAAAAACAAGACCCTGAGCAAAAACAAAAGAAACCAAAGAGAAAACCTAAAGCCATCTTGATTTCAGAAATTGAGAGAAAAATAGATCCTATGGAGATTTTAGATGACATTTTGCTTAAGAGTCAAGTGACTATGTCTTTAGAACAAGTTTTCTCTATTGCAAAGCCTGTTTTTAAAGATAACTTTATCGGCCTAATTAAAAGGAAGAGGTTTCCACTTAATCTAGATACTGAGATGCAAGATTCTCTAGATCAAGATCAAGCTATGAATGAAGCCTTAAACTTTGATGAATCTGATGAAGAGGACTTTGATGATGATGAAGTAAATGTTAATAAAAATTTCTTAGGACCTATTCAACCTGACCATGAAAATCATGAAAACAATCCTGAAAGCCACTTTAAAAGAACATTTTGGTCTAGAGGTACATCAGAGATGCATGTTAAAATAGGAAATGATAAGAACACTATCACTGTAAATGCATTAGTAGATTCGAGCTCTGAAATCAATGTGATTTCAAGAGAAGTCTATGATAAGTTTCGATGGCCCATAGATAAAGATTGTGGATGGCGTATGAGAACTGCAGATAATGGTGTAGGTACCCTGTATGGAGCTTGTGCTAGTGTGCCCATATCCATAGGAGGAATCACAGAAGAGTTTCACTTTTTTATTCAAGATAATTGCTCCTATGAAGTTCTCTTAGGTCAACCCTTTATTTGTGAGAGTCGTATGGAAACTAAAGCCATGGATGATGGGTCTACCTATGCTAGATTTAAGTCTAAGGATGGAATGCAATCACTTCAAGTCATGACAGTAGGAGTGAATCATCCTAGGAATCGATTGTCAATTAGAAAGAAACCTATTGTTACTCAGGGTCATGAGCATGCTTGTAGTGATTGTGCACCTCGATTCATGTTTGGAGCTACATATGATCAAAATTTCGGATAGAATCCATTGTTGAGCGGGACAACAGTGGATATTGGTTTGACATCTCGCATCCAACCAACATGTACAATAGTTTGTCACTTTGTTTTCCACATTCTAGATTAGATTTTCTTCATAAGAGTCAATTGTCCAAGTCTTTTATCCAAAAAACCCAAAAAAATTATAAGAACAACAAAATCATGGAACATGATGAGAACATTGAGCATGTGATTGAGACATCTCATTGTTTCTCTACTCTTGAGGAGTTAGAGTTATGTCTTCAACAAAATTCTAATTCCCATATTATTCTTATTTCTTCACTTGATGAGTATGCTCTAATCCAAGAGTATGCTCTCAATATTGACAAGTGCTCGAAATTTAACCAAACACATGATGCCTTAGTTGAAACAAAGTACAAAACTGCAGACAAAAAAATCAAACCCATAGCTCAACCATTACCTCAAGGAAGTAATGAAAAAATTATTGATGTGAAAAATGATCCAATTCTTCGGGATAAGAAAAACATAGGACATACATTCACGGATGAGACAATCAAACAGGTGAAAATTGGTAGAGATGATGACTTTCTTTTGCCAGCAGAGAGAGATAAATTTGAGAGAGTCATACGTAGCCATGGAAAAGCCTTTACTATGTATCCTCATGAGATTGGTTGTGTAGATCCTAAGCTAGTTGCACCCATGATAATCTTTACTATTCCACATATTCCATGGAATCTTCGTCCTATACCTGTTCCAAAGGCTCACTTACCTGAGCTAATGAAACTACTTAAGGAGAAGATAAACATGAGAATTTTAGAGCCATCTTTTGCACCTTACTCAAACAGATGGTTCACTGTGCCTAAAAAGAATGGGAAACTACGTTTTATTCAAGATCTCCAACCCGTCAATAAAGTCACCATAAGGAATGTAGGAACAGGACCCATTGTAGATGAGTTTGCTAAATCATTTTCAGGACATTCTATCTATTCAATGGGTGATTTATATTATGGATATGACCAATTCCAGTTAGCAATTGATAGTCGTGACATAACCACAATGAAAACTCCTTTAGGCTTAGTGCGAATGTGTACTTTACCTCAAGGAGCGACTAATTCTGTGGCTCATATGATGAGTGCTATGAATATGGTCTTACATGATTTTATCCCTCATATAACTATGCCATTCATTGATGATATTCCAATTAAAGGGAGTGAGGAACGTGTAAAGGACATTACTTTAGATTCATCTGGATGTCGTAAATTTGTTCTTGACCATATCTCTGATTGTGAAAGAATATTTCAACGATTTGAAGAGGTAGGTCTCACATTTTCCATAGAGAAATCTGTTTTTGGTGTCAACGAGGTGCTTATTGTTGGACATTTATGTGGCCATTATGGTCGAAAGCCATACCCACAAAAAGTTGATGCCATTAGCAAGATTTCTGAAACATGTAACAATGTGAGTGAGGTACGTAGATTTCTTGGTGCTTGTATCTTTTATGTTATTTGGATGCCACACTTTGCTCATGTTGCTGATTGTCTTTATGACTTGTTGAGGAAGAAACGAAAATTTATTTGGACTGACAAACATACTCAAGCTATGCGTAAATTGAAGAAATTATTGCTTGAAGCTCCCATCCTTAAGCGTGTAGACTATTCTGCTAACAAACCTATTATATTGACTGTTGATACTAGTCCTATTGGTATAGGTTGGGTCATAAGTCAAGATGATAGTGAAGGGAATAGATATGCAATTAGGTTTGGTGCCAAAATTCTACATGAAACACAACGAAAATATCCACAGATCAAACGAGAACTATGGGGTATGGTAACAGCTTTGAAAACAGACAAAGAATATTTCATTGGTGCAAATGTCAAAGTTGAGACTGATTGTTTGCCTCTCATTGGAATGATAGCCAATTGTTCATCTCCTGATATAGCCATGCTTAGATGGATCTCATATATTAAGTTCATAAATCCTGAGTTAGTTCATATTTCAGGTAAGTCAAACTCAGTTGCTGATATGTTATCGAGAGCTAGATTTGATGATGATCTTGAAAGTGATCTAATAAAGAATGTGAATTTAGTTGACTATGTTCCACATATATATGAGTATGAGAAATTTCATGAGTCTGAGTACGAAGATGAATGGAGAGACATAGGAAAGTATCTCAGTACACTACAACCATTACCTAGCTGGACTACGAATAGATTCCGTAACATTAGGAAACGAGCTTATAACTTTTTCCTATGTAATGGTTATCTTTGGAGACATGCTAAGGGTAAGGTTAAGAATCCACAACGAGTCCTGGGAAAACGAGGTCTTCAATTGCAAATAATGAAGGAAATGCATGAGACATTATGGGCCCGTCATAAAGGATTTTTTGGAACATATGAAAAAATTAGAAGTACCTATTATTGGCCTAGGATGTATGTTGACATTAGTAGCTATGTTTCTACATGTTCTACTTGTCAACTTCATTCATCAATCAAACATAGAGATCCGTTGCATCCTACTTATCCACCTTGTATTCACTACAAGTGGGTAGTAGATCTTGTAACTATGCCTAAAGGTATCGTCAAAATGCGTTACATTGTACTTGCAAGAGAAGACTTAACTAATCATGTAGAGGGACGTGCACTACGATCTAATACCACTTACAATGTTTGCAAATTCTTGCTTGAAGATGTCATAAGTCGCTTTGGGTACATAGAGAAAGTAGTTGCCGATCGTGGAGAGTTAAATGCGAGAGAAGCTAAAGAGTTCTTTGAGCGTCACGGTATTCGTTTGTCTCTCACTACCCCATATAACCCAGAGGCCAATGGTAAAATAGAGAGAGGGCATCCACCTAATATCTAAAGCATGTAATGGTGACATCAAATAATGGCCTAAATTCTTACCTTTTGCGCTTTGGGCAGATAGAATGACATGCACACGTACTACTGGATATATGCCTGCTGAACTCATGTACTGTCAAAAACCATTGTTTCCAATTCAGTCTCATATTTCTGCATGGTCAAATTTTCCTTGGTCTGAAAACATGTCTACTGATGATTTTTTGAGTTTGCGTATTAAACAGTTAGAACAAGGTAAATTAAGACTTGATGATGCTGTTGAAAAATTAAGAGAATCTAGAATGAAGAACAAGCATTATTTTGATAAAACTCATCGATTGCGTCCTAAGCCAATTGAAGTAGGAGATTGGGTGCTCATTTATGATAGTACATTTGACTCTCAATATGATGCACGCAAAAAGCTCACTCAACGGTGGTTTGGGCCATACATAGTATCAAAAGTCAACAACAATGGTACGTATGCTCTTTGTGAATTAAATGGTGTTGCACTAAAAACTTTGATTGCAGGTAAAAGGATAAAGTTATTCAAGAAGCGTGATAATGACGAGTACATTTTGGATGAGGACATTGAAGAAGATGACAACAATGAGGCCGATTCATAAACAGGAGTATCCATGTTATAAAAAAAAGAAAAAAAAAAAAAAAAAAGAAAAACATCATTAATTTTTCAAGTTCATGTTGCTTTGTTTTTTTTCAAGTTCATTCTATTTTTTTTCCATGCTTGTTTCATGCATGTTTTTTTCAGTCTTTGCATCACATTGCATATCCACATCACTTGAGTTAAAAAGGGCAAATGATGATTTCTCTACTTGTGTAAAATTGTATCTTAAGTAGTAACTTATCTACTAAGAAATTGATTATAATCTAGGATTGTGGAAAGATAGGGCATGTAGATTTGGAGGTTTATTTTGGTGACATGACTTTCATATATAAACATGCATATGTATCCAGTATCAAAAGCATAATTGTTGAAATCCTAGCTCCTGCTATTGCATGTTTCTACATCCTTAGTCCATCTCATAGCACTTGTATCGGAGTTTAAACTACTGTTCTCCGTCATCAAAAATGGTTGTACCTTGTATCGGGGTTTAATTTTTCCTCGTCAAAAAAAAAAAAAAAAAAAAAGCTACATGTTACCAAGAAGTTTACACTTTCTTCCACCCCAAAAAAGTGATCGTAACCATAAAGTTGCCGAATCATCATCATCATCGAAAAAAAAAAGAGCAAGCCAAAGGAGGATAAAGAGGCATAGTAGAATAAATCACGGGCTATATAAGCAGATTTATGCATTAGTGGAGTTTAGTTAGATTTCCTTGCATGTTATTAGAGAAAGAGCATATTCATATTTATGTAGGAAAGGAGTTGATCTAAAATAAGCTAAAGATGAAAGATGTCTCTTGAAAATCCTAAATCTTTGTTTATAATCATATTTAAGGTAGATTGCTTTATGAAAAAGGTACAAAATTTTCTTCAAGATGAGAGGAACTGATGCTTAAAACGACTCAATACATCCACTTCCACTTCATATTGATGCTTGTTTTTTTTCTTTCTTGTTGCCAATGTTGCTTGTTCATTTGCATATATGTTGCCTATTTGTTCATGCATATTCATGTTGCCTGTTTCAATTCTTTCTTTCATGCAAATTTTGCTTCATGTCACGTTACCTACTAATTCATGCATATAATCAATTTTCCTTCCATGTTTCTTATGTTGCCTATAAAAGAATTTGATGCCTGGAACATTTTGTTTTTCACAGATGCTAGAGTGGCGCTTCCGGAGGAATCGCACGTTTAGTGGGGGCGAATGTCGTCGAGATTTTCTCTCTCCTCTCACTTGTGAAGGCCTACAAAAAACATATTTGGTGAAGGTAGCCAGAATTCCCCGAGAAGTCCAGGATGCATCAAGGATGTCAAAGGAAGGTCACATACAAAGTTTCAAAGAAATCAAGAAAGTCCATGGTAGCGGTCAAAGCTGGTCAAAGCTGGTCAAAGTTGGGAAATTAGGGCAAAAATTTCATTGTCACCAAATTAGATGAAAATCCATATACTTGTAAAGATTGTCAAAGGCAGTCTATAGCCCAAATTTCAGCAGAAAATGGATTTTGTAGCACATTGATATGCTATGTTCATTTTGTAAAAATGTAATTTTTCTAGTTTGACCCTACAAATTCTTGTATAGAAAATTATGTTAGCCATATGGTTTGGCATGTATAAAGACCATATGTGGCTACATATTTGTATAAAGTTTCAAGGCTATCCGAGCTTCCTAGACACCTTAATGCCACCTTGCAAGCTTCCAAATGTAGTCAAACTTGTACAAGTTAGATTCAGATGGGAGTTTTTTCTGCATATTCCTGAAGGAGATCTTTGGAAACATAGTCCTACAATGTTTCATCTTCATCAAAGCCTATTTGGAGGGTCAAAGAGTACAAAGTCCAGTTTTCAGGATCACCGCAGTTTTCTAGTTTAAGAAAATTGAAGGCTTGAATGTCTGCCACATGTCAAAATATGATTGAACCATGCTGTACGGTCAAGATGAGCTCATATTCAAGGGTGGAGATGCACTAAAGCATAAAGGAAGGAGGATCCACGAATTTTTTCCATAAAAGAAGACCTTTTTTACAATCAAAGATCAATAATGCAGCATTTCTCCAAAAATAGTGGCTTATCTTATCCGAATTGATGTCAGCACTGATCCGACGGTCCAGATCATCCCCAGATCCAATGGTGGAGAATGAGGGCGCCTAAATTTCACTCCTTTACACTAGATTTGATAGAAAGAACAATTCCAAGCCATTGATTTGATTAATCAAATGGTTGTAATCAAAAGTAGTGATCCTAGAGTTGAGAGTTGATTTCTCTAGATCCAAGGGCCCAAATTCATTCAAAAAACTATATAAACCCCCCTCCAAACTCCTAGAGCATCGTTGTTAGGCATCCATAGGGCTCATGCTAGCTTACGGTTTCCTTGAGACGATCACCCTCGGTTGAGCGAGTGAGGATCCAAGGTGAGCTAGTATGAGTATAGAACCTAGTTTCAAATTTAAGTTAGAACTCCTATCTAGGATAGGCTCTTGAAACCAGCATCTCTATCTTGACTCACCCTCGGTGGAGCGTGTGAGTGAGTTAGAGCTGATTTTAATGAGTCTTAGACTTCTTTAGTTAGACGTTACGAGCCTAGACAGACATAGGGTCACTGGAGTGGAACTCACCTTCTTACGTGTGACATTCGGTTGAACTGTCATGGTTTGAGGTTCGGAACCACCTTTGATCAGTAGACTGCTTAGCATGACGTACCACGATGATATTTTACATGTAACTTAATTCAAATCCTTTTAATTCATGTCACTTGTCACTTGTCTCTTGTCTCCTCTCTCAGTCTCTTAAGTATTTTTACATGTCATCTATTTCTTCTATGTGTGAGAAGGCTCCGCAGTATTGCGTTGAACCAGTGAGGCTGTTTCTTTGAGCTTGTGAGTAAAATCCATCATCATAATTCACTTGCATGCATATAATCCATACAAATCCATACATATTTATTAGTTTCTTAAAGTGTATAAGAAGCTCCAATATTGGACCATTCTTCCTTTCGAAACTGATTTATGTGTAAGGATTCCATCTATTCTCATCATGCATACATATCATCCAAAGAAGGCTATACATATGGATTAGAATTAGGAAGTGTTTAAGAAGCTCCTCCAATGGACCATTCTTCCTTCCAAATTTGATTCGTGTGTATGGTTCTCTTTCATTTTTATCATTCATGTCATCAATCTAACTTGCACACCTACATTCCCATTCCCATAATTATTTCAACATCTCTCTCTTCTCCATTCTCAACATTAATTTCACCTTCACATCTTTAAACCTTCCAACATTCATTAGCTTCATACACCCTGTGTGTGCCACGACCGGACCTGATCCACCCGGATTGCGATCACCTCCACACCGGATGGATTACTTTATATGTAATCAAGGACAAGTCAGAAGTATTCAAGACATTCAAGCATTATCATGCTTATGCAATAAGGATTATAGGACAAAAGCTCAAAAGGTTGAGATCAGATGGAGGAGGAGAGTATTTCTCTAAAGAGTTTGATGATTATTTATGGAATGCAAGTATAAAAAGAGAAGTAACTTGCAGGTACTCCCCTCAACAAAATGGAGTTGCAGAAAGAAGAAATAGAACGCTTGTAGAGTTTGCAAGAGCAATGATGAAGGAAAAGAATTGTCCAAACTACTTATGGGCAGAAGCTATCAACACTGCAACATACCTTGTGAATAGGTTACCTTGTAAAGCTTTGGATGGAAGAACACCTCATGAAGCATGGTGGGGTAAGAAACCTACTCTTGATCATTGTAAGGTATTGGGATGTTTAACATATGCTTATGTTCCTTCACAATTAAGACATAAGCTAGAACCCAAATCAGAGAAGTATGTGTTTATTGGGTATGATGACAGATAGATGGGTTATCGATTTTGGAGTCCATGCACAAAGCAATTTCTTATTACAAAAGATGTTACATTTGATGAGAAAAGTACATGGTATATAGGGACAATAAATGAATATGCAGATGTTGAAGAAATAAAAAGGAAAGGGAAGACAAAAGTAAGTGTGTATGAAGAAGATATTGATGATGTTGATTATAAAAGTAAATTGCAGGACAATGTTGAAGATGGGCCAAGATTTGATCCAGAATCAAATGTGGCTAAGACTTCAAGAAGTGCAGAGGTCAAAAGATGCTTGAGAGAAAGAAAAGAACCTATCAAGTATAGCTATGATAGATCTTTCCTAACAACAAAAGATTATGCTTACATTGTGAAGACAGAAGAGGATCCAATCACATATGAAGAAGCTAAAGGTAAACAAAATTGGGAGAAGGCAATGCAACAAGAGTATGATGCTCTACTTGAAAATGAAACATGGGAATCGGTGCCAAGACCAAAGAATAAGAAGGTCATTGGATGTAAGTGGGTGTATAAAACAAAAAGGTTTGCAGATGGAAAGGTGTCTAGATACAAAGCTAGAATTGTGGTCAAAGGTTATGCCCAAAATTATGGGGTAGATTATGATGAAACCTTTAGTCCTCTTGCGAAGATGTCTATAATTATATCATTGATTGCTATTGTTGCTTGTAAAGGATGGAAGTTATCACAATTAGATGTGAAGAATGCATTTCTGAATGGATACATTGTAGATGAAGTGTACATGGAACAACCTAAAGGTTTCATGGATTCAATTGGATCATATTATGTGTGTAAGCTCAAGAGAGCTTTGTATGGTTTGAAGCAGGTCCAAGAGCATGGAATTATAGGCTTGTTAAGTTCTTGAATGAATGTGGATATCAAGCATCAAAGGCAGATAGTAGCTTGCTAGTGAAGGCAAGTGAAAATGGATATATATACACGTGTATTTATGTTGATGATATTATTGTCACAGGTACAGATGCTCAAGGAATCAAGGAGCGGAAGAAACAAATAGAGAAGGAGTTTAAGATAAGTGATTTGGGAAACTTATCTTATTTCTTAGGAATGTAGATTGTGTATACTCAACATGGAGTATATGTTACACAAGAGAGATACTTGAAGAATCTTCTGGTCAAGTTCAACATGGATGATTGCGAGCCTTCACCACACCATTGGAGGTAAATCATAAGTTGAGCAGATATGGAGGTGAAGAATTCAATGATATGAAGAAATATCAGAGTTTGGTAGGTAGTTTAATCTATGCTACTTTGATAAGGCCAGACCTATCTTATGCAGTAGGTGTGTTATCACAATTGATGCATTGTCCAAAGAAGACTCATTGGATTGCAGCTCAAAGGGTACTCAGATATATCAAGGGAACTCTAAGTGAAGGTTTGTATTATGGATTTACTTCTGATACAAGAATCAAAGTGTTTAGTGATGCAGATTGGGCAGGTGATTCAGATGATAGAAGGTCTACTCATGGGTATCTCTATTATATTGGAGATAAATTAGTTTCATGGTGCTCAAAGAAGCAACATACAGCTGCTTTGTCATCCACAGAACCTGAGTATAAAGGAATGGTAGAGGCTGCAAAAGAAGTGATATAGTTAAAGACCTTGTTGAACAGTTTTGGAACTGATCAGAGTACTCCAATTATTTTTTGAGAGAATATGAGTTCATTGTATTTGGCAGCTAACCCTGTTTTTCATGCCAAGACTAAGCACATAGAGATTTAGTATGTTTCTTGAGGGAAAACGTACTTGATAAAGAGATTGAAGTATTGTATACTCCAACAAAAGAGCAAGTTGCAGATATGTTAACAAAAATCTTGGATGGACCTAAGTTACAGAGGTTCAAAGAGATGGCAGGAGTAAAGAAGAATGGAATAATCATAATTAGTGATTGAGGGGGAGCTATTGGAACACACTTTTTCGTGTCAATTTTTTGCTTAGATCTCAATGCAGAGTGTAAAGTTTTTGATGAGCGAGAATTCAAAATCTAAGTTAGAAGATAAGGAAGCTATGGCTAAAAGCATTTAGCAAAACGGGATCTATGATGTGAGAAATCAACCTTAGAAGTTAGCTATGTCAAAGTCGCTTGTTTAGGAAGACAGTTTCTAACATACTTTTGATCTTAAGGATCAAATTAAAGTTTTAATGATTCTTTTGAAGAACTAATGGTAGACATGATTGTGCAAAGGTACCATGGAGATATGTGCATCATTAGTTTGAAGAAATCTGAAGATATGTGCAGGTAATGAAGTCAATCTTTGAAGCAGATTTCTTGAAGAAGAAAGATTCTCACTCAAAGAAGTGATAATTGAAGATTTGGTAAATGAAGGTAACATTTGTGTAAAGTTTGGTCCATAACTAATGAAGAGGTGCTCTTGAATCCATATAGATCAAACCTTTGGAGATTTAGAGGTCTCGAACAGTGTTGGCATTCAAGATCAAGCACAAGGCATTCGAATGCATCAACGAAGTTGACACACAAGAAGAAGGAGAAAGTAGGGAGCTCCAAGAAGTACATGCCAAATTTTCAAAAGAAATCCTTATAAAAAGAGTGATTTTGATAACGAAAAAACATTGTAAATATCATTTCATATCTTTGAAACTCCATTTTGTTCAAATCAAGGAGTCCTCAAGCTTGAGGGTAGTAGAAGTATGTACCTACCAATTTTCATAATTTTCTGATACTATTTGAGCCCCCAAATAAGCCATGGAACCTAATTTTTAACTAGGCCGGATGCAAGATCTATACAAGGTCAACACTCGTCCAAAAACTATAAAAAGAGTTGGAGAGCTCATTTTTTATGTTAGCTTCTTAGTAGCTTGTTAGAGAGTTGGTTGAGTAAATATTGAAGCTTTTGTAAGAGAGTTCCTATGCAATTGAAGCTTCCCATTGTTCCTCTCTTGAGCTTCCATAGCCCCCTCTATTGTAACCTTTTCCTCTTTGGTTTCTAGGATTCTTGAAACAATTCTCAATAATGTGATTAGTTAAGCCACACATGCCACATGGAGAGGCGCTTTGAGATCTCCCCTTACCTTGTCTTCCTCCTCTACCTCTTGCTCTTGAGCCTCTTCTTCTACCTACAAAGTTTTCTTGAGAGGTGCTACCCTCATCATCAAAATTTTAAATTTTTCCCTTGCTATCTTTACACTTGTTCTTATCTATATATACAGTAGAGGATTGATTACCTTTTTAGTTGTCTCCATTCTTTATAAGCTTTGACTCATGTGTGAACAATTGTTCCATGAGGGTTTTGAAATCAAGAACCTCCATGTCCATGTAGATGTCCATAATTGTGGTGAAAGCTTCCCATTTGTCATCTGCCTTTATTCCAGTGATCACTTCCTTCACTATCTGCTCTTCATCAATGATCTCTCCAATGCTTCCAAGTTATTCTGCTAGGTCCTTCATTTTGGTGACAAAATCAATCACACTTTGCTTGGGCATCTTCTTGAGTGTAGTGAATTCCATCCATAGTTGGTTTTTCCTTGCCTTGGTACTTGATGAGAAGAATGCTTCAAGAGTTCAAGTCTCTTGTAAGTCCTTGCAATTCCTTATGTGTGGAAGTAAAAAATCAAAGATTGAGTGAAGAATCTATGACCTACCTGGAGCACCCTTTGAGCACCATGTGGTTAACCTCTCTTGTTCTTCTTGAGTTTGTTGTCCTTTGCTTCTAAGGTTTGACATCATCTCATCTCTAGATATTTAGCCATAGAGCTTTTTCCCTTGAAGATAAGCTTCCATTCTAAGTGATGACGTACAGAAGTTACCTCAATCCACTTTGTCTATGGGTGAAGGAAATCCATATCCCATTTTGATTTGTTGTTGCTCTAATACCATTTTGAGGAGATGGATTGGTATGCTCCAGAGGATTTAGTGTTGCACAAAACCTGCTTTATACCTGCCAAGTTAGCTCCTTGGATGCTCAATAGATGACTTTGGCTTCACATTAATGCAAGTAGAATAACCAAGTGATTTCAAACATCATTCCAAAAAGTTTGCACCAAAACTCATAACTTGCATATGCAAGAAATGTGAGGAAACCTTCTATTTTTGGAATGGAGGTGCTCAGAGTTTATCTCAGAGCTCACAACCCCGTACGAATTGACCAAAAAGCTTTAATACACATCTAACTCGACAGTATAGCTAACTAAAACAAGTTATTGCAGGAATCTAGAGGCATTATATACTAAGAAATGATTTTAGCAGCTCAAGGGGATCATCCCGACATTTTAGGAACAAGAAGATGTGCAAATATAGTCGACTACATCACTTCATATCTCAAGATTAGCTAAAGCAAAACTAATGCAACTTGATATGTAGATAGAAGATACTTCACTCTAACTATAACAATTTAAATTGTAGCAAATGATTGCGTACACATAGGAAATTACTTCCCACAAATCCCTAAACTAATGATGATGCACTAGAGAACTATAGACAAAGATATGCTTGATGAAATGTACCAAAATGAGCATATGATACAAGGGAATTGTAATGGACTAGTCATACATGAGGTGAGCTCAATGTATGCTCAATGATGTAGCTCAAAGTATCTCAAAAATGACACCATTTCCTTGCAACTAAATAATCTCTATTTATGCTCATCACTTGAGTTTGAATTTCGAATTTCCCTCACCTAAAATTGTTCCTACACTTTAGGGATGATTGGAATTTATTCTTCCTACCACATGAGTCGTGGGCTGAGCTCCATAACTTCACGAGATTCTATACTCTCTTTGAGTTTCTACATTTATGAAAAGTAATTATGCTCAAAATAACTACGCATAGGTTCACATGTAGTTCTTCCTTCTAAAGAGATAAAATGAAGTGTGGTCCTTAGTAATTAGCCTAGCATTCAGCCTTGTTAATTGAAACAACAATATATTATGGTTGGAACTTTAATTGTAAGGTATTCATAATTCATTCTTTTAATGTAAAAGTTTTGTTTCTTTTATGCTTCATTTACTTTATGGTGAAAACATTCAAAAGTACAAAAAGATGTAGGTAAATTATTCACTACGTAGGAAATTCCTTGATTTTCATCATCGATATCATATAGGCTTTGTATTTAGACATTTTCACAATAATAATGATAACAAGGCATGGACACTTTCTTAATTTGTAATTTCTTTTCCTTAGATTGATTCTGATGATTATCATCTATGGATAGAGGAGGAATTTTTCCCTCACAAATTACTTTGAAAAGAGCTTCTAGGAATCATGTTTTCTAGTTACAATGTGCTTTAATGATAGTGCTTTGTTCCATAAAATAATCCATAAATGGAGAGCCTAAATGACACATGTTCAACAAGGTGTTGATAAGGTTTAGAAGTTTAAAATGTTTTATTTTCCATATTCACTAATGAGTTCTAGAACATTAGATTAAGAGGCATATCCTTGGGATGTTGGATAAACTTATCTATTAAACACTAAATATTACGGGGTTTCTATCACCTCATCCTTAAATTGACCAACGAAGGATATGAAGTGAGCATATTTGATGATGAAAGATAATGAACCCCTATGCATTGTAGTTCTAACTTTTATGATCATGATTCTCAATTAGTGTAAATTAGTGAGCTATTCAATTTCACTTTCGACTCCATGGTGTGTATGTGTTTCTAGTCTTGGAGAAAATTTGTAAGAAGATAAGGGATTCTAGCTTGATGTAGATCTTTACTATGAGTAGATCTACTTCTTTCCCTTTCAATCCATTGGATTTCCTCTTAACATTAAGATAGGTAGAGATATTCTTAATGAATGATAGCAAATATGATGGTACACAATTGTTTGGCCTTTTCCTTTTCTATTCCAAGGATAAAATAATTTTGTATAACCTCTAACCGAGGTTGCATGTGCTCAGTACCGATAAGGAATATCATCTATTGCTTGTATTTATTGTTTAGATGTAGTTGCAACTTTGAATGTCTTTCGAATGATGCCATCATTCTCCACAAGTGCCTTTGCTACTTTCACACACAAAAACCTTTTGCTTAATTTCTGCTGATGTTCCATAATGTGATATGCTTTCTTCCAAAACCTGACAACTCCATGTGATCTATATTAAATAGATGATCTCCAATACTCCTCTCAACCAAGAACTACTTGGAAGGATAGAGAAAACGATTGGGAAATAATATTATGCTTAAAGTTTCCCATTGAAAATCCTAAATCTCACCCTTCATTGGTTTCAACATAAAAGCATGAGTAGACATGTATGTCTCTATGTCACACTACCCCTCCAAATGTGCACATCCTCCAAATGGGCCAACGAGTACCTATTTTCTTTCTTCAAAGATAACATCATCTTGCATATGAACAATGAACTTCGGAAAAATCAATTTTCAAGAGCATGGGAACTGTAACAAAGTGCTTATGCAAGTTTTGGCATGCAAGAAAAGAAATATGTTGGAGATAAAGAAGAGAGTATAAATAATAACATTCGAGGATATATGCCAATCAACATCCCATTTTCATGGGATTTTGTCACACACATATCAAATATGGAACACGTATATAATGCAAATACACTTCAAACTTTAATAGATCCATCAAAAAGGAATATTAATGTAGGTCCAAGGATGAAGAGGTAGGCTAAAGCTTAATGACATGGAGATTTCAAAGAAATATTTGAATAACATTCCAGGATATATGCCAATTGACATTCCATTCTCATGGGATTTTAGCACACACATATCAAATACGGAACAAACATAAATGCAGATACACTTCAAAGTTTAATAGATCCAAGAGAAAGGAATATTAATGTGGGTCCAAGGATGAAGAGGTAGGCTAAAGCATTATTGCATGGAGATTTCAAAGAAATATTTGTTGGAACATTTATTATAGTCCTTGTTGAGGGTGGTAAATCTTTGAAACTATGTGGATTCAAAAATTTCTAGATATCACTAATGATATTGATCATAGAGGAATGGCACATTTGATGATTCCCTGGTATTACTCTAAAAGTAGTAACACATTCATAGGCAATTAAACTTTAGAAAAGGAATGCAATAACAACTAAACATGTTCACAAAGCAAAAGGAATATTCTAAGTACTACTCGTAAAATTGATGAGGTGGATACTCCCCTCAATGATATTGTCTAAACAAAAACAAGGCACCTAAAGAAAACAAGCATCAATATGATAAAGAACGAACTTTCACATCTAAGTGAGACAAGTAGTGATAGAAAAATAAGAATATCCCTCCTTGATCCCGTTGAACTTGGTATGTACTTTGATGAGGATAAGTAGTTTTTGATAGAGAGGAAGATAAAGAGAGTTGACAAAAGTGAGAATGACACAAATGCATGTAAAGAGGGGGTTGTAGACATAGATGAATAAATATTTGGATTGATATGAAAATATATGATATTTTTTCTATTTATTGAAATAATCCAAAGCAATCCACCTCATAGAATCATGCTTTCTAGCATATTTCAATCGTCCTTCATAAATAGTTTTCAATTTTTATCTTTAATATGAAATTTTTAGGTATTTTATAATTTTAGTATACATTTTTTAGATGTCCATATGCTAGGTGTATTTGCTTTAAACCATTTTTATATTAAAAAATTTCAATGATAAAAAATATCAAAAACAAAAACACATCTTTTAACTTGATTTTTGAGAATATGTATGGTTCTTTAACTTGTTTTCTGATGGATGATTTCTCATGCTTGTTTGTAATGAATCATTTTTTTTCTTCAATTTTCTTTCTTTATGCTTCAAAGGTTGACACAATACAAGATTATAGTGAGATGATTAGAATATCTACATTTCTCATTTCACCCATATCTATAGCTAGGTGTTATATTGTGCTTAAAGAAAAAAATGCTTATTTATATTAGCTATACTAAACACAAAAGATCGCCATGAATCTATGTAACTTGTTGAGTGAGATAGGCCCATACATACAACTTGAAAGAGGAAGATGTATTGGAATTTGGCTAATATATTTTTCTCTCTTTCTCTCTCTCTATTTCTCTCTCTCTCCATCCCTCTCCATTTACACAACCTCTCCATTTATGCTCTACAAGACCATCATCCTTAAACAACTTTCTCTGTCTCTTTGTGATTTTGTATTGCAAGCAAAATCTTTAACTCAGTAAACTTCATTTTAGTTTTTTTAATCTTTGTAACATATGAATATATGTCGAAGACATTTCTATGACTTATGTAACATATGAATATATGTTTAAGACATTTCTATGAATTAAAATAATAAAAGAACAAAACACATTATTTGTAAACATACAGAACCATGTGCATGATGAAATGTAGAATTCAACTTTCTATAGTTGCTCACTAAATGTGCATAGGTACATCCATGGAAATATTAGAACATTTGTAAGCTACACTTTGTATTTATAAGCATAAATAAAACAATTCTGAAGGGAGAAGTAGATTGTAAGTCCTTTTGCATGAGTACATTTATAAGAAGAAAAATTCCAAAGAATTTCAAAGCAAGGATTCTACAAGACATGGAATCTCTTTCCTATGATTGGGTAATCAATGTCATCCTCTAATCATCATTTGGAAAACTAAAATTATCAGAAACTTTGCTCTTTGTCTAATAGAATAGCTATCAAAGTCTCCTACATCACTTTTCCTCTTTCCCATGATATAAGTGCAAGAAAAATAGATTCAATTTACGCATATACTCCAGCCATATAAATCATTGAGCATGTAGATATTCTCTATCCTATTACATCTCTTTTTTCTTTTGTGTTTCTCCTTCTCATGGATATATGTCATTTAAACTTGTATGCATCTATGTCATCTTCTTTATATTTGAAAAAGATTTAAGTGAGTCATGTGGAGCCCTCCCCCCTCCCCCCCCCCCTCTACCCCCGTAATTCCTTAGGTCCATGCTTCAACAACACCTCCACTAGAAATTGATTGACCGATTTACATAAACCCTTGTTTGAGTCACCTATTTCATATTTTATGGTTTACATTGACCCAAGCAAAAATAAATCCTTAAGCTCTTGAGAATTCAGAGTACTTGGAACTTGCACATCTATAACTGAAGCATCTAGGAAGTAGTAAATATGTTGGAGCTCAAAGTTAACTAACAACATCAATGAGAGTGTTATAATTGGTAGTAATAATGTTTGGGATCACTTTTGAATTAATTTGTTAATGAAATCTCATCTTCTAGGTTTTATGCCTAGCCTTCTAATCTTCTCCTCGAATGCCACATAGGTTGCTTAGTTGACCACCTTTACAATGTTATACGTCCCTTATAGATTATTGCTTTCCTTTCTAGTACCATATCTAAAAGAAGGTTATATTGTCTATCTTCTCTGAGATGGAGTAGAATCTTGTTCTTGTCCTTCTCTTCCTCCCTCCCTTCTTGTAAGAACTCGAGTTATCCTTGATTAGTACTATGGGGATCTCACTCTAGAGCTTCTTGAATGGCTTGCAACTATGGCCCTATATCATGTGTTCCTTCACAAAATAGTCTAGTAAACAATTAGTTTCTTTGTGTCGACTCTTGAAGAAAAAGTACACATATTTTATATATGCATGTATATTATATATTTATTCTTATTAAAGACTATCATTACATCCTATATATATATATATATATATATATATATATATATATATATATATATATATATATATATATATATATATATATATATATATATATATATATATATATATATATATGTGTGTGTGTGTGTGTGTGTGTGTGTGTGTATCACATGTAAGTATAAAAATTTATATCATATCTACTTTTTGAGTATGTATTCACACAAAAAAAACTCCATATTAAATTTAAGACTATATTTATTTTTTACTTCAGTAGATAATCGCAACAATACATCATTATGTACACTTATAATTGTCTAGTAATTGTTCTTCATTCTAAAAAGAACCTTTCCAATATGAAGAAGCAAAAAGATATTTACAACTACCATGTTTGTAATTACTTTATAAGAAAGAGAGAAAAAAATTAAGAGATAAAAACAAGCAATATCCTTCTATGTTAGGAAATGTTTTACGAATAGTTTCCCCTCCAAACTTGCACTTCATTGCTCAAGTTTAAAAAACGAAGTTCATTTCTTCTACTACAAGCCTTTAAAAGAAAATGAGAAATCCAGTAGTATATACTATAGCTTATTTTTGTGAAAAGAGGCTACATTTTGTATGGTTTTTATTGGAGAAGCTAAATGTGTCTAGGCTATCTTGAATAGCCTCTTAATCTAGTTTCATATTTATTTTATTCCCTTTGAATATGTATAACTTTAACGTTTAGTATGAAGTTTATACGTCTCCCAGCACATCAAATCCAACTCCTTAAAAATTCTAGACATCCCAATGGAAAAATGTAATTTCGGAATTCAAATAGAGTCATGGGCTTTGGTTCTCAATACATCCATGATATTCTCTCTTAAGTTATCTTTTTTCTTTTTGATAAAGTGACATCTTCTTTTAACCCTAGGAGTAATCAGATAGTGTATGTGTATACACATGACTTTAGCTCAAAATTCAATCAAGTAAATTTTATGGTCAATCACTTAGGCTTGCCATATGCGTTAGAGAATCACACTCAAGCTTAAGATACGTGAATCTTCAAACCTTTGTGATTTCTTGAAATCAAAAGACATAGTCATCATGTGTGCACATTGTTGTTGATTAGATACATATGAGAGCTCTATTTTTTCCCTTGTAATCTTATCCCTAACATAATGATATTTGATTTCGATATGTTTGGTCCTAGCATGACGAATGGGATAAGCGAAAAGATGCAAAGAACTCATGTTATCACCAAATATGTGAGAAGTAGATGTCTTCATTACCAAATATGAGTGTAGTGTGTTAATCTAGATTACTTGCTAAGTTGCATTAGCCAATCCTCTATATTCAGAGCTCTTAGATGAGAGAAAAAAATTAGTTTGACTCCTTCAAGGCCAAGAGATTGCTTCTTCTATCAGCTCTTGATTTTGCCCACTCCGCATCAAGAAATATCTTGATTTCTACATCAAAAGTGTATGGATAGAATAAGCCTTCATTCATTGTCCCTCATGTATCTAACAATCCTTTTATGCTTCCTCCATTTATTGCTTCCTAGGTTTATGCATGAAATGGCTTAAGACATATACACTATAACTTATATCGTGTAATGAGAGTAGCATAGTTGGGACTTCCCACAAAGCTTTGTGGGCTTGTCACACCTTCAATTAACTCACCTTCATGAGTATTTGTCTTGGAGTTTACCTCCCTAGGTTTACCAAAAACCTTAAATTTATCCATTGTGATCGTTGCTAGCATATCTTTGATCTACTTCCTATGAGTAAGGTATATACCATTCTCTTTATAAACTATTCTCCAATCCAACGAAGTAAATGAGTTGCCCTAAGTCAAATTCTTGACTTTCTCCTTCAACATCATTACCTATAATCATAATTTCATCCACATATACATAAAGGTATATTACATACCCATGTGATCTCTTGATGGATAGGGAAGAATGTTCTTTGCTCACCATTAACCCTTTATCCTTCAAATAGATTACAAGACTATGATTCTAGGATCTAAGAACTTGTTTTAGGCCATATATGGCTCTTGTTAGTCTACAAACATGGTCAAGATAATGTGAGTCATTAAATCAAGGGGGATGAGCCATGTATACCTCTTCTAAGATCCATCCATTGAGAATTGATTTCTTCACATCCATGTGATATATCTGTCAATTCTTTTTAGCTTTAATACTAATGGGTCCTCTAATTGAGCGCATCGTTTCCATAGGAAAGAAGGTCTCCACATAATCAATCAACAACTTGGGTTTGAGCATACCCTTTGCCTACAAGCCTAGCCTAGTGCCTATTAATGGTTCCATCAGAACTTTTCTCTATCGTAAAGATCCAATTTGATCCACTCAACTTCATAGTAGGTGTCTTGAAAACCAACTTCCAAGTGTCGTTTTCCTACAAATCTTGAATTTCTTTTTCCACCACATACTACCATTCTAGTTTCTTCTTAACTTCCTCATAAGATGAGGGCTCTTCAAAACATAGATATATAGCTATAGATTGTTTAGTCACTAATGAAGTGCCATAGCCATGATAGCTTTTTGGTTTCTTCTTCTCCCTTTTAAATTTGCAAGTAGTATTCCTCTTTGGGCTACTAGATACTCCTAGGTGACATAGTTCCTCAACCTTTTCTATCTCTGATATAGTATCCTATCTACAAAAGGATGCGTGCTATTGCTTTCTTGAAAGAGACAATGCCCTCTACTAGATTATCTCCTAAAAACTTTCTAATTTTAATGACATGCAACACTCGATGGACTCTACAATTTGGAAGGAAGATCTAACTAGTATGCGACATCAACAAGATTTTTAACTACTTCAAAGGTCCAAAAAGCTTTGGTGAAAGCTTACTACACTCCTTGATGGATAATGAGGGAGATCTTGTTTTTACTTGAAGAAAAAATATATGTCTTCCTCAATGATTATAGGATATTTCTTCTTGTCAGCATATTCTTTTGCCCTAATTTTATGCTTGATGCATTTTGACTTGAGATTTTTTTCCAATTTTCTTGGAGGTTTTCCACGAGCTGTGAAGCACTAGGACATTTCTTTGACATTCCAATGGTACTGGTAGTAGTGGGATTCATGCCATAACTCATCTCAAAAGGAGATATTCTTGTAACTTCATGAGGTCTATTGTCATAAGCAAACTCTATGAATGGCAAGTAACTATCCCAATCTATCTACCTCTCAAACCCATATGCTCTCAACATGTCTTCTAAGATCTCATTAACCCTCTCATTCTAGTCATCTGCTTCTGGATGGTCATCACTACATATTTCGAATGTCACTTTTAGTTTGTCAAATGCAAACGTCTAAAAGTTCCGTGTAAATCTAACATTCCTCTCTGAAATTATGGATGTCAGTATTACCCATGTGATCTAAAGACATGATGGATAAAGAGCTCCACTACCTGTGGAGCTTCTATCCTCTCCTACATGGGTATAAAGTCACCCATCTTCTTGAACTATCTACCATAGCTAGGATAGTATCCCGCTTCCTTTGAGTTTGGAGTAACCCCACTACCAAGTCCATGGATATGCTATCCTAACTATGCGTTGGAATCTATAAAGGATGTAAATGACCTAGTTTCTTAACCCTTTCTGAAATGTTGACCTCACACATAAATCATTGGTGAATATATTTGTGCACATCTTTGACTAGTATGGGGCACCAAAATGTTCTTCTAACAAGTTGAATGGTCTTTTCAACACCTAGATGCCCTGCATAAAGATCATGGTTATCATGCATGAATTTTCTTCTCAAATCCCAGAAATCTAGTAGGAAAACCTTTCAATTCTGTTTAATTATTCTATTCTCCATTCAGAAATCAGAATATGGACTTGACTTGTTTGCTTTACTAGGGGAAGAAACAACTAGAATTGCTTCGTCTCCTATAATAGATTCACCACTGATGGCTTTAATAATCTCTAACAAATGTAGATCTTTCACCTATGCTCCCCTTGTATCTTGAGTCCATGAGCTTTCTAAAATTGTAATTCTCATTTGATACACTCACAATGATAGTGCATCAGCCACAACATTCTGTTTGCCTCTTCTATATAGGATTTCCATGTGAAACTCTTGCATGAGCTCAGCCCAATGAGGTTTTTTACCTCAAAGATTGGTGCACCACTCCATACAACTCATGATCATGTAGTTGCCATTTCCCTTGCGCACTACTCAACATTTTTCTTTCAAAAGCTATTGGCATACCATCTTTGCTCAAGATTGCCCATATGGCTATGCCTCTAGCATCTATTTCCAAATCATATGGTTTGTATGGATCTACCACTTTGAGTACTAGAGCCTCTAAAATAGCTTGCTTAAGAGTATCAGCACTTTCTTGTTGCTCTTGCTTCCATGGAAATGGTACTTTGCCTTGAAGCAAGTTCATCATAGCTGCTATTGTCAACAAATAAGAGAAAATGAATTTGAGATAGAAACCAAAAATTCCTACAAATGACCCTAATTGCCCTTCATCTTGAGGAGCAAGCCAAAATGTAATAACTAATAGCTTCTTGGATCCATCTGAACCCTAGCAAAAAATACCACATGCCCTAAGTATTCTTTCTCTAGAAGAAACAATCAAGTCTTGTCTACATTTACAAACAGTTGATTTTCTTTAAACTTATTTAACACTAATCTTAAATGACCTCATGTTCGTTTACATACCTGCTATACACTACACTAACAAGTCATCAAGAAGATCCACAACAAAATTTCCAATGATCAGTCATAAAATATCATTCATTAACATCATGGAAGTAGGAAGTACATTAATCAATCTAAATGACATAACTAAATACTCATGATGCCCATAATGGGTCCTAAAAACTTTTTTAAATGCATCTTGTTTTGTTACTCTAATTTGGTGGTATCCACTTTTCAAATCTATCTTACTATATACAAGTGATCCACCTAGAGCATCAAGGAGATCATCTATCTTGGGCATGGGATATCTATGCTTGATGGTAATCTATTGAATGCTCTATAGTCAACGCTTATCCTTCAAGATACATCTTTCTTCTTCACTAGAAGGACTCGTGTTGCAAAGGGTAAATAGCTAGGTAAGATCATCCGTTTTCTATAAATACATGTCCATGACCTTGCACACTTCATTCTCATCTTGCAAGCTCATTCAAAATTGTAGTCGAGCGATCAGACTCGCTCCTAGTACAAATTAGAGTCTATGCTCAATGTTCTTTTAAGGAGCTAAACTCGAAGGTAATTCTTTTGAAAAGAAATATTAAAATTGTGCTCTTACTTTATCTAAAAGTCCTTGAGCATTCCAATTTGAGTTTCTTGGACTCCAACAATCCCTCACTACATAAGATGAGTACAAAAAAAAGAAAATAAATATACCTACAATAGAATGTCGAGCAATTTGGTTGCAGTCTCCAATCTAGACTCAAGAAATGATGGGTAAGAGATGGTTGAACCACACCCTAAGAGGTAGGAGTAGGAAATAATCCTCAACCATGGCTTTTGGGGTAAGTGGTTTTTCCCATCATACTCCTAAACAATAGTTCTTTAATCCCACAATTGGTATTAGATCCTAGGTAGCAAGCTTGGGCTAAGTAGATGGAAGGTGCATGCATCCCTTTCAAAGATGAGCTCATCAAAGATTAGAGTATATCTTTCAATGTGTAGTAAAATCTAGATGTGTAAGACATTGTTGGAAAGCCCTCAAAATGACCTTTCAAATGTAAGAACTAGAATGAGGATCCATGATAGCTTGTATGGGTGAGAACTAGGTTCAGGATACCAAGGCTAAGAGAAAGGCATGTTCATAGGATAGTGGCCAAGAAATGGAAAGGCAAGGTTCAAGAGACCAAGGTTGAGCACAAGAAGGTTCAAGAGATTGTGCAAGGGTGAGGACATCAATTCAAGGGGAGATCAAGGATTGATCATTGAGGAAAATGATCTCTAGAAGGGTAAGAGAGTGTTATACTCAAGAAATGATGGGCATGAGATGGTCGAGCCACACCATAAGAGGGGAGATTAGGAAGTAACCTTCAACCATGAATTTTGGTCAAAGTGGTTAGCCCATCATACTCCTTGGTGGTAGATCTTGAGTTCAAATCCCACATACAATCTCTTGGATATCTCACTCTCCACGGATCAGTGATTGCCTCCCCTCATGCTTAAACAGATAAAAATGTGAATCAAAATCTATGACTTGTCATTTCCTAGCATGCCACGTTTTACTTAGGACTTCAACAAAATAGGCGAATCATGCCATCTCAAAATACAATATGTCCTCATAGAATTATATCTAAATGGTTGGACCTACTACTCCTTGGACCCATGTCTTAGTACCCTTCCCATCAGCAAACTCCACTATCTAGGCATTCTCTAACTACATAGTGTCTAACTATAAACTTCTAACTAGTTTGGATCTTATGACATCATGCATAGACCTAGTGACAAAAGGGACTTTGATAGGTTTTCATGCCCTGGCTCCTATCATAATAATGAGTCTATATCCAAAAAGTAGTATCGTTTCTATGCAACTAGTAAAAGCACAACATCTGGCATGGAACATTCTTCATGACCTTAATAGCCACTATAGGAGATGACATTTGAGATTTGTAATCACCAAAATCCTGATCTATATCTCTACCTCCATTTGTAGGATTTATGATTATGGTCACTAGTATGTTTGTCATCTTAGCATACCCCTTAAAGTGGTGCTATCCTAGGCATGCATAGAAAAATCTTTCCCATTTCCTTCTCTTTTTGCTAAGGGATAAGGGACGAACTTATTTTAAGCCCTCTCATCTAGAGTAGAACCGACACCTTGCCCTTTCCTCATGAAAATATATTAATCATGCGAACTTTCTTAGCCTCTTTCTAAGGCTATGCACTAGTCAAGAGAGGAGTGGAAGTGGAAAAGGACAGA
Source organism: Ceratopteris richardii (assembly GCA_020310875.1). Lineage (NCBI taxonomy): Eukaryota > Viridiplantae > Streptophyta > Polypodiopsida > Polypodiales > Pteridaceae > Ceratopteris > Ceratopteris richardii. The sequence continues at coordinate 49,786,175 of CM035416.1, read as the reverse complement.
CTATTCTTCGTCCATGAGGATCTCATGCCTTGGGAACCTATGCCGTTGTGCCATCCTCATAAAATAGAGACATCTCTATGGACTATGCCAAAGAGTTGTGCCACTCCTTTCTAACTAGAGGTAAGATAGTTTCTCTACGACCCAAGAAAAACTTGTGAACTTTGAGAAACTCTAGGATAGAGTTAGGTACTTTAAGAAGTACCTCTCTATAGCTATCTACATAATCTTAAATGGTTTGGCTTTTCTAACGTATTAGAAACCAAGTGTCTAGTGCTCTAGACCTCTTGCGAGATGGTACAAAGTTGTTATAGAAGAGGACTTTAAACTATACCCATGTAATGGGCTCTTTTTTGTCCTATTCAATCTTACCCCACCACCTATGGGCAATGTCTATAGGTTGTAAGTCATGTGCTAAATGTTATGCCTATCCTCCATGATATAGCATAGATAGAAGCGCTATTTTTGCTTATCATGCCACTACTCAACAAGCTAAACAGTCCATGATATCTTGGTGTCTTAAGATCATTAAGCTGCCATCGGGCTTCTCTTACTAGAACACTCTTGCTAAGAACTTCTAGGGTTTCAAGGCAACTTGTTAATCAAGTAAGTGCTTGTAGATACAACCTCAACCCATAGATAATTAAGAAAATGCTTTTCATTTAACATGGACCTTGCAGCTTCAACAATTGTCCTATTCCTCCTTTCTGCCACTCCATTTTGCTTAGGAGTGTACCTTGTATTTACCTCTCTTTTGATTCCTCTTTCTTGAAGAAAAGAATCAAAATCATGGGAGAAGTATTCTCCCCCTCCATCTCACCTTAGCCTTTTTAGTGATTTACCTGTTTGATTCTCCACAAGAGCCAAATATCTTTTGAAACATGAAAAAACTTCATCTTTGTGTTTCATAAAGAATAGGATAGTCCATTTGCTGCAATCATCAATAAAGGAGACATAATACCTTGATCCAGATATTCAAGCTTCCTTCCTAGGTCCCCATACATCTGTATGAACCAACTCCAAGAGATCTCCATGCATATAACCTTTCTTCATGAATGGTAACCTGTGAGACTTTCCAAATTGACATGCACTATAGTTATAAATCATGTGTTGTTTTGACAAGTTAGGGAGTCCAAGTACACTTTGGTCCTTGCAAATTTGCTTTAATGATCTTTCACCAACATGTGCCAATCTCTTGTGCCATACCTCTAGTTCTGTGAGTGTTTGATTACCATAATTGAAGAGAGCTATGTTCCTTGTGTCTTGCATCTCAAAGGTGAATAGTCTACCTATCTTTTCTCCCTTTGCTATTATTTTGAACCCTTGGCTAGGGTCTTCCACATATGCTCCTCCTCTTGTGAACCTGACTTGCAATCCTTTATCTACTATCTGCCCAACACTTATCAAATTCTTTGTAATGGTAGGGACATAGAGTACCTTACTGAGTAGGTTGATGTTTCCATCAGGTGCTTTGACATTGCCTATTTTCTCCACAAGGTGTCTTGTATCATCTCCTGTTTGTACCTCATGCTTGTTCCTTGGATCTTATAAATATGATAGGAGGGCCACATTTCCTGCCACATGATTTGAACAACCTGAGTCTATGTAGAAAACATGCTCATCAGATATACCTTGTGGCATATCCATGTTCATGATCAATAATGAATCCTCTTTGTTTGAGTCTTCTATGTAGTTATTGAAGTCTCTCCTTCCTTTGTAGCTTCCTTGATAGTTTGAATGATTGTAGTTGTTGTAATTGCCATGGTAGTTGTTGAACCTTCCTCTTGAGTAGCCATAACTTCCTCTATTGTATCCTCTTCCTCTTTGATTCCTGGAATTCCTAAAGCAATTTTCAGTTGTATGATTAGTTAGTCAACAAATAGAACATGGGTTGGAGTCTTGGGATCTCCCCCTGCCTTGTCTACCTCCTCTTCCTCTACTTCTTCCATGTCTTCCTCTACCTGCATAGTTAACTTGATATGTAGTTGCTTCATCATCCACTTTCTTTGCCTTTCTTTTGTTATCTTTGGACTTGCTTTTATTAGTGTATAAAGCTGAAGATTGATTACCTTTAGAGCTATCTCCATTTTTTATAAGCTTTGCCTCTTGAGTAAGTAGTTGTCCAATGAGTGTATTGAAATCAGGTACATGCATGTCCATGTACAAATCCATAGTTGTGGTGAATGCTTCCCACTTGTCATCTGCCTTCAAGCCATTGATGACCTGCCTTACAATTTGCTCTTCATCTATTACCTCTCCAATGCTTCCCAACTGATCTACTATGTCCTTGAGCTTTGTGACAAAATCAGTCACATTTTGTTTGGGAGCTTTCTTGAGAGTTGTGAGATCCAACCATAGTTGATGCTTCCTAGCTTTGGTACTTGAAGAGAAGAACGCTTCAAGTGCATCCCACACTTCCTGAGATGTCTTACAGTTTCTAATGTGAGGCAACAAATAATTTGAGATATAGTTGAGGAGATAAGACCTTGCAAGTGCATCCTTGGAGCACCATGTGCTCAATCTTTCTTGATCTTCTTGTGTTGGTTGACTTTTGTTCCTGAAACTTGGCATAACTTCATCTCCAGCTACATAACCATATAAACTTCTACCTTGGAGATAAGCTTCCATCATTAATGACCAAGCTGAGTAATTACGTCTATCCAATTTGTCAATTGATGAAGGAAATCCATCTGCCATGTTGTCCAACCTTGCTCTGATACCACTATGAAGAGATGGATAGGTATGTGCTTGAAGATGAAGAGGTGTTGCAAAATCCTTGATCTACACCAGCCGAATGAACTCCAAGAGTATGTGGTGGGCCCCTTCAGCTTGCCAATGGATGTATTAGACACCCTATGTACCTTTGAAGATCACTCTCAAAAATATAGATAAAAAAAGATAAGTTGGAGTTAGCTCATAGGTGAAGAACTTGTTATTTTGGTTCATATACATGTCTAGTGTTTTGCATAATTCTCTGAGCATAGCAGTAATTAGCTTAATTCCTTTTGGGAAACTGTAGTTAACTTAAAGAGCTAACTTTCATGAGGAAATGCATAAAAAATATGAACCACACAGTGAGAATGATGTTTAACAAGTGATGACATCATCCTAATTTTCATAGGCTGCTATAATAATGAGACTAGTGAGCAAAAAAATGATCATAACTCACGATTTAAGAATCCAATGATTATGAAACATTTTATGCTTATACTAGAGAGTATGCAGAATCCAAAAAAATTTAAATCATTGAATTTTGGTAAGTATACACTGAGAAACAGCTCTCACAAGCTGAGTAAAAAACACGGGTACCTGAGAGAGAAGTGAAAATGAACAGACATGGTTGACTTCAACTAAACATAACGGAAGATTGAAGCACTCAAATGAAATGAAACTTGGTGAGAATATATTCGACTTATAGAGATAACTTTACCAAGTTAAATCACTGAACATGATGCACCAAGCTTAGAGAAACCATCTCTGCAATCTGACTGGGAAACCTGAGAGATATGGCAGTGAGTAGTACACTTCACAAGAACATGGAAATATGAACTCAAATGATCATGAAAATGAAAGTATATTGATTTTACAACACAATGGACTTACTGATACATATGTGTGCCTTGAAACCACACCTTGATATGGCATAAAGCTCAGCTATTCGAGGTCTTCTCTAAGGTCTCTCTAACCACGACTAAAGCTATCATCTATTTATAGTTGAGCTTGGGAGGCTAACTTCCCTCAATCATTCTCCAATCAATTAGTGAATTATTTGATTCTCTATCTACCACAAATCACGAATTCGTGGCTCCTCTTTCCCTTTTTGATCAAGTGGACTCAACCACTTAAGATTCTTTCACTTTTGCATTAAGTAAAGTCTTCAAAAGTTACAAGAGGTAGTTCACAAGTGAACTTTACATTGTCTTCATTTTAAGGATTCTTCTTTGAATTTGTGGGACTCAAGCCAATACTTAGGCTTGTCATAGACTTGCTCTAACACTTGCTTTGAAATAGAGTTACAGGTGATCCAAAAACTTTAGTGAAGGTCAAGGACCTATGCCGAGGTTCTTGTACATGCACAAACTCTACTGACACGAGCTCGCATAGATATAAACAAAGATGCCCAAAGTTCGTACTGACTGAAATTTGACCCTTCTAGCTCAAATAGCATTTATAGAATTCATACATAAATGTTGCTATGTATAGCTTTCTATGTGTGTATTTTTGTGTACAGGACACACAAAAGTTGTAGCTTCACTGACTTGAAGTTGAATAGAGGTTTCACCCTAAATTTGAATTTATGTTACTCAAAGTTGAATAGAGACTCAAACTTAATTTGGACTCCAAATTGAATACAGGCTCCAACTCTCTCTATTTCCAAGTGAAATTGAAACTCAAACTCAAGTTTAGTCCTCTCTAACTCTCAAACTTAAGTTTTGGCTTCTCGAATTTAAACTTGATTAGAGGCTCAAACTTAAGTTCGAGCCTCATATCATGTAACTCAACAAACTAAGACTTGATATGATTCTTAGATTCCAACTTGAATAGAGAATAGTGTTCAACTTAACAGGCTCGAACGTAAGTTCGAGCGTCTTTTGTTCAAATTTCAAAATAAATTTGAGTTAAAAATACTTTTCT
>CM035416.1:49774043-49776543 GCA_020310875.1 Ceratopteris richardii | reverse complement strand
ATCATTGTGGTAGCTCCTCCATATGAGAGTAGAGCATGATCTTGTCATGTGTTTGACATGTAAGATGACATTGTGGTATACTCTTTTTGAGGTTTATGTCATCATGAGTTTGATCATGGATGTATAGTGGCATTGTGGTCTACATCTTGCTTATGCCACTTGGTTATGGATTTACTTGCCGATTGCACATACTTTTATGAGAGTTGATTTTGGATCTTGTTTGGTACTTGTATCTTTTGTTTTCTTTGCAGGTACATGATCCAGATTGGAGCCTCAGTTACATGTTTATTTGTCACCGTTATTAGCATTTGGTCACTGATTGATATATATTTGGCAGTGTGATTCTTGGCTTATGTGGATGGTGATTCCCACATGGTTATTTTGGTTCTAGAGTCCATTTTACAGAGGAGATGCTGCCGAAATTTTATCGGCTTTTATGCTAGAAGAGAGCTCTAGTGGATCTTGAAGCTTGTGCGATAGCTTTGGATCATTGACTATCTCCATTCACTTGGACTTGGTCACAGGTTATTCGTGATAGATTGGACCATCTTGCAGGATTTATTCTTGAGTGGGAGTTGTATTGCCATTGTATTGGCGTGTATTGCCATTAGTTTTTTGGCACATGTAGTTGCCATTATCTTCTTGATTTGATCAGTGACAGGTGGTGACAAATTACTTATTGTTCTTTCATTATTGGTTATCTTGTTTGATCGCTCAGTTTACAGGGGATACTCTGTCGAAATTTTCCTAGGATTCTTTCACATCTAGTTGATCACTTTGGAGACTTGGTGAGCATGCTTATGCTCGTGTTTTTATGTGCATGCTAGATGCATGGTTATGTGACAGGTGGTTCACATGGTTTCTTCTCTAGTGAGACATATGTGATGTGAGTTATGCATATGGATATGCAGGTGTGATCCTATTTAGGATAGAGTATTGTTTCTAGTCTCTTATTACATTGCTAGTCTTGGATTGCCAGCATGGTGTCTTCTCGATTCGATGGTACTGACTTTCCGAGATGGAAAGCTCAGATGTGGCATACATTGGTTCGTGCAGGGTTACACATGTATGTGCATAGAGATGCACAGAGGCCTCGTGACATGCCCGATCATGTATGGATGGATATGGATGCATTGGCCAGCTCCACTATCCGATTACAGCTTGTGGATTCTATATATGAGTCTGTTATGTATGAGGAGACGAGTAGTGCATTATGGCAGAGACTACATGATATGTATGCGAGTCCATTGACTCATGTGAGACATAGATCACATCGACGACTTCGATGTTGGCATTGTGGTCATGAGGGCCATATTCGACGAAGTTGCTTCAGGCGGATGCGACGACGACATCAGAGATATGCACGTGATGCAGGTCAGGTAGTGGTTTCAGGAGAGTCTATGACAGTTGATTATGCTAGTGATGGTGATATCACTTTCTCCTGTGGTTCATCTCAGGATTTCTCTTGTTCATTGGATAGCACGCATATGGCTTGGTTGCTTGATGCATTAGCTACTTTTCATGTTACTCCACATCGTGAGTGGTTTTGTCGATTCTCAGGTGAGAGTCGTGGATGTGTGCACATGCCTGATGGTACGACATATGATATTGAGGGTGCAGGAGATGTATGCATTATGCTACCTAGTGGAGCATCACTTATGCTTAGACATGTACGTCATGTGCCTTCATTCCCTATGAGCTTGATTTCAGTTAGCCAGTTACAGGAGAGCAGATGTTATGCATTCCTTGGTGAGCATCATTTTCAGTTGCAGTTGGGACAGCTTATGCTTGTTAGAGGTGCCAGGATTGGGCACATGTATCCACTACAGGTACTTCATGTGAGAGACAGTCTCGTCTCAGTGGGAGTTCAGCCTTATGTGCGATGTGAGACTCGTCATGTCTCATTCTGTCTACCTATAGATAGGTCTATTGACATTCATGATGCACATGTATGGCATGATTCAGATGCTCAGATGGATGCACATGTAGAGCATGTTTTGGATGCTCATGATGCTTATATAGAGCATGATTTTCTTGATCATATGGATGCTCACATAGAGCATACTTTGGATGATCAGTTGGATGCTTTAGAGCATGATGTGGATGCTCATGTAGAGCATTGCGATGATACTCACTTAGAGTTAGATCATCAGATGGATCTTGGTGTTGATGTTGTGCAGTCAGCTCATGTGGAGCATGATGATACACTTGGTGTGGTAGAGCACGATAGCTCTCATGATACACAGTGTATGGTAGAGCATATTAGCTCTCATGATGCACAGCTAGATACATCCTTGGTTGTGAGCATGGCTGATTTAGATGCTGAGGAGTCAGCAGTTATGCAGTCATTCTTGGATTCGCTCATGCCAGATGTTGACATAGATATGTCAGGACATGTTGGTCTTGACGATGGTGCTTTGGATGCCTTGGATAGAGGCATGGTTGGCATACTTAGGTTAGCTAGTATAGCACATGTTTCGTCAGCGTTCGGGAGTCTGAT